>JAOVVB010260073.1:0-34553 GCA_028570985.1 Heterobranchus longifilis
ATATCCTCACAAATTGACTGCAGTTTACTACAGTGTCCTATCTGTGATGCAATAAAAATATTTGTTTCTTTAAAAAAGTTGTTTGTAATGTTTTGAGAAAAAAAGTTAAGAGGAAAAGTCACACTTTTATAAGAAAAAAATGTCGTAATGTTTCAAGAAACAAAAGCACAATTTTATGAGAAATAAGTCACAATGTTTAGAGAAAAAAAAGTCAAAACAAGTGTGTTTTAGTGCCATTTTAACCATATTTCATTGATTATCGACATAATATCGTGAATCTGAATTATTTTGGCCAAGATAATCATGACAGATTTTTTTATATTGTCCCATGCCTACATTAGATTAGGGATTTGTTGAGGTCATTTAGAAACATTCAATTTTCTAGTAGATCGACTCTTTCTCTTGGAATACAGTATTAAGCATATTTAAGTCTGCAGCATTTAAAGACTGGGGTCAAACCTTGATGACATCAGGAGCGCTGGAGAACTGATGCTGCTCCGTACCGTCTTCCAGGGCACACTTGTGCAGGAAGTCTATGTCCATTCCCTCGACCAGGATCAGAGAGCTCAAATATCTGAAGGCCAGAGAAACATACGAGACATTAAAGACTACACACAATTAAGTAAATATTAAGCAGTGTAGTAGATATATCAGCCTGTAAATGCTTATTGCAGATGTATTGTTTCTGCATATATGTCAGTCAATAAGTAACAAGAAACTGCAATACAGAAATGTCAAATATTTGTTTTGAGATCATTTAGAAACAGGGATGCCATCACACCAAATATACTGACAAGTTTATTTTCCAGTAAATATCTTGGTCACAATTCTTTAAGAACAAATGTAAGGAATCTCTACAAAGAGCATTGGTTTCTGCTATGTATTTATATATATATAAAGTATCTCTTAAGCCGTTTTCTCACATGGACTCTGGACAATGTTCGGAGAATCAGGTCCACACATTGTCCAGTGTTGCTCTTTTACATATATAGCACCCAACAAGAGATTGTCCGTGTCAGACACGTTCTTACTTTGTGGATTCGGACATTTGCGTTCTCACATACAGCCGGGTAATGTCTGGATGAGTTCAGGTTTGCAGTGCATGTGGGGCTTTAGTAGCTGAGCATTTGGTTAGCATTCACCAACAGTGTTTTCCATCTGCTTAATTTGCAGTGGACTGAAGTACATTTTTGTTTTTAATCAAAGTCACATACCACAAACAGTCAACCTATTTACATTTTCCTGGGGGACATAAGAACTTGCTCTCACCCGATGCGGTCAACCAGTGCGTCCATGCTCTTGTCTACAAGGTGTCTGTTGGTCTGCCGCAAACCAAAGCCTTCTTCTTTGAACATTTTGGTGAAGCCCAGCAGGTCAGACGGGCTCATCTCAAAGTAGGCGTAATACAGAAAGATGATCTCCAGCAGCAGCGACTGTTCCCTCAGACACTGCAGGAACCATAGTGACACCTGCCTCTCCGTCTTAAAATAATAATAAAAAAAGATTGGACAAATGTCACTGTCAGTTATGACCTTTGAGACAAACAGAAGAAATGTGAGTAATTTGATATTTTATTGTAATTAGATCTAGGTTACAATATACAGGGTTCTTACACATTTTCCATTTCCAAATGCCATACTTTTCCAGACTCAAATTTCCAGACTTATCAGTAGATTATGTAGAAGGCTACAGTGCTTTTGCCCTTGCATGCGGCCGCCTCCTCCATGTTGGAGATGTTGAACAATCTTACACAAAATTTGCATCTTTCTTTTCTCATTTGGAATCCTTAGCAAATCAGATTTTATATTTGGGATTGTCAAGCCAGCTCTCAGAAAACTTGCATTTACTCATTGTGTGCGTTCAGTCCACACTCCATTCCACTGTCAGACCTGGAAATTACTAAAATAAAATTCCATATTTTTCCATACTGCGTAGGAACCCTGAATGTACAGTATTATGGTCTTGACCAGATATGAACCAAACATATGAACCAAATTATCACCATGAGGTTTCCGTGAGTTTCCCATGTTGGTGCTTCTGCTTTGAAGAGGTTCTCAAACTGCGACTGGTACTTGCTCACCAGGTCCTTCTCCAGTTTATTGACACAGTTAGAATACTCAGCCTGGATAAAAACAAGCACACCCAGAGTTATCTTACAGAAGCAACAACAAAGAAACATATTTTTCAGGGAGAAATGCACAATGATGTGACCCAAATCCAGCTGCTTCTCACCCTGTAGGGATGTCGCTCATCCTGAAAGTATGTCAGCAAAAGCAGGACACATTTGAGCAAACACATGCGCTCCTCGTAGTAATAGTCAGCTACCTGTGAATACACACAGACAGTCAAACTTAGTGGATTAAATATGGACGTGTAACTATGCAAGTGTAAATGGGTGCAGATCTCTGTACTGACCTTCAGCAGCAGTGCCTGGCTTTGTCGCTCATCCTTGAGAACAACCTGTATGGAAGACTCTGTTAGCCACTATCTGAATATCTTTTATAATAATATCTTCTAAGGTCGCTTTCACACCTGTAGTTCGGTTCATTTGGTCCGGACCAAACGAAAAAATTATACATTGGGGACAGCAGAAGTTTATGCAGAACTGATTATGAGCATTATTATTAGGCTGTGTTTTTTTTTAATTGTTCCTGATGAGGAGGGAACAGATGCTGTTTTGACTACAAATCAACACAAACAGGTAACGTTTGAGACATGATTCTGGGCTAATTTCTGAGGGATCGCTGCCTGTCACACAGGTGAACGGACAAAGTCGCACAGTGGGATACAACATGTGAATGTGCGTTACTGTGGTTACCAAAATAAACATGGCCCATACAGATCAATAATACGATTGCTTCCAGAACACGTCATGATCAGCAGATGGATCTATTAATAGCATTTGAAACATGCTAAAATCACATATCTTCTATCATAAAGTCCTGTGGTTGGTTCGTTTGCTTTCACACCACAAAAGAACCAACCAGAGTCCGTTTGGAAGACCGAGACCCCTGTTTTCAACTAAACCAGAGTTTGGTTGTTTGGTCCGCACCAGAGTTTGAGTTAGCTTTTCACCAGCACAAACTAACCATGCTATCTGACGAAATGCTCCAGGGTTCGTTTAAAACGGGCCAAACAGGTCAGGTGTGAAAGCAACTGAACAATCTTTACATTTTTTGTTCTTTATGAAATACAGTGACCTTAATCCATTGCATAAGTGATTGCAGTACTAAATCCCACATAAAAAACACACCATCACTGAAAACTTAAATAGGTGATACATGTATTCATATTATCATTTTTTCTGTAAAAACTGCATATGTGCTTTTTTGTATGCTGCACAAGTAAGCCAAGACTCTAATTCCAACACAATCTTTTAAAAAAAGTGAAAACAGACACCTTTAGTGAATCACGGGTTCCTCTGTAGTCCTCCTGTAGGTAGCACTGTAAAATCTGCACACTCTGCTGCTCATCAAGACCCTGTAACATTATTAAAGCATATTAAATCATCATGAAATGCACCACCATATGAAGACAGTGAATCACATCTTTTAAGAAAAACAAACATTTTAAACTCTTACCAATAGTTTACTGATCCTTAGACCAAAATCCTTCAATGGTTGTGCAACATCTTTGTTTTCCTTCACTTTCCCAGCAGAGGATGAGCTAGGACAAGTGATGCTGACAATTACCCTTTCAGTTGTTATGAATATTAGTGGATTTGATGTTTGGATCAAAATAACTGTAACATACCTGGGTGGCTTATAATAACTGAGTCCTTGGTGCAGTCTGTCCCAGTGTCTGTCGAGCTCTGCCTCTATCTGAGCCTGTAACCATCAAACATTTCATAATAAGAGGGAAAACCACTTGTGTAATTTTCTGTGAAGTCTAAATAACAATATATGTAAGTGGACAACAAAAAGGCCTATATTTTCTTCATAAGTATGATAAAGTAATTGACCAATTTTAATATTTCTGTGAGTCTGGCACATCCAACTCCCCAAAAGATTATTCCACCAATTACACATGCATGGATCTAAAATGATGGGACCATTTGCACCCCCCCACCCGAAAACAAGCCTATCATAAACTCTGATTCAACCTCCACACTGTGGTGGGAGCTGCACACACTTGCATATATGGTACATAAGGAGGACATGTGACAAGAAGACATACCGGCTCTCGCAACGCAGATCTTCCCAGCAGTATGGTCCATAATTCTCGACTGCTCCTAAGAGAATAAAGGATATATTTTAGAAAATAAATGTATGTATATTACACAGGGGAGTGGCTATCAGTTCATCTGCATATGAAAGTACAATTTGATCTAATCAGCACATTACACTGACAATATACCCTGTGACATAAATTTGCCATCTGTCAAGAGATTTTAGAAGATCATAGAAGCCTGTTTCTCAACTTTGAAAATAATGTAATACATCAAAATATATATATGCCAGTATTGTGACATAAAATTACATATACTGTTTTTGTTCAATATCGCCAACCCCCAGTTCCATGTACCAGCTGTGAAACTGTGTTTGTATTCAATGAATGATGCATTCATGTGTTCATTACTTTAATGTTGAAGCTAGTAAAGATGGAGGTAACTTTAACTACTTGATATACTACTGGGTGGCTTACTCCATAATAATACATCATAGTTTTTATATTTGTATTAATTATCTGAATCTGCAAATTAACTAGTAACTACAGTAATGTTATCAAATTAATGTAGTGGAGTAAAAAGTACAATATGCCCTTCTGAAACGTAGTGGAGTAGAAGTATATAGTAGCATGAAATGGAAATACAGTAATGGAAATGGAGAGTAAAGTTCAAGTAAATCAAATTCGTACTTAAGTAAATGTAACGTTACTTAGTAAGATGCCACCACTACCCTTTCAAACTGTGTAAGATAGCTGCGTTTTTTTGTCCCCGTTGGGAAATTTTTTCATTCAAACAATTTAAGCTAACGGACAGTCATTGTCCTCTCCATGCAACACTAGCGTTAGCCTCTTCGCATTTGTCACAACTAATCATTGTCGGTTATTGGAGCTAATTGTAATGTATTTTAACAAGAAACACTAGTGACTACCCCTCGTCTAGTTAAATAACCAGTTAGTTAGTTTACGAGTCAACTTCACACACATGCTGTGTTGTCGTGTGGCGGACACACCGCGCTGCTGCTAGCTCTTGCTAAGCTAAGTTAGCGTGGTGCTAACATCGCTCAAAACCAGTCAACCACTCAAAACACACACCGTCAAATACAAATGTTACTGCCGACAGGGCTTAATAAACTGACACGTTGTGTAGAAATGTTTATTCACGGGCAAATGCTTAAAAACGATTTAAACAAACAACGTAGACGTTTGCTAAAAAGTTTGTTGCTATCTGCCTACCTGACGCTCATCTCTGATTCCGCCATCTTTGTTCCTGCTATGTGATTGGTTGTTGTGCTGTGTCGTCATCACCGACGTAGCACTTTCTTCTTCGCTGGTATTCTTTGGTTACATTACTGCCATCTTCTGGAGAGACATAATACATCCATGGGACATAATGGGCAAAATGCTTCACTAAATTCTTCCATAACTTTTCTCGTTTCTTTTTTGTCTACTGTCTCAACACCCGTAAACTTTAATGATTGGTATGTGCCATAAATATTTGTATTTGAATATTGTTAAATAAAAAAAACATCTTCCATAACTTAAATAATAATTTGAAAACTTAAAAAAGATAAACTGGCAAAAACTATTAGGTTATTTAGACATTTCAAATTCAATTTCTTTTTTTTTTTAGCAAACCCCGGGGTTTGTGTTTTTCTTCCTTTCCCTACATTTTGTTATTTGTTGTAAATTTGATTTATGTTTATACTATTTTTATACTTAAATTAATTTTTTATTTTATTATTATTATTATTTTTTTTACTGTATATGGATTTTCATTATAAAAGTTGCAGTACATTTTTCACAGTATATAAATAGTGTAACATAAATCAAATTGTACAACAAATAACAAAATGTAGGGAAAGGAAAGACTGTAAAATATTTTGTTTTATACAGTATATGTGGAAAAACTGGATCATGTGAATATATTGAATTTTTTTTAAAGTTGAAAATATAGCTACATTTAAATAAATAAAATGGAAGAAGAGCTTACTTAACGACACAATACTATATACATTTATTTAACTTTTAGTAAATGTTTAGTAAAACTTTTAGTAAAAGATCTGACTCGTATTTGACTACTTTTGAAAACTTAGACATTTTCAAAAATACTCAAATTGTTTAGCAGACCCCAGGGGTTGCGTTTTGTTATTCTTCTTTCCTTTCCCTACATTTTGTTATTTGTTGTACAATTGGATTTATGTTTATACTATTTTATACAGTGAAAATGTATTGCAACTTTTACAATGAAAAATGTACTTCATGTATTGAATTTTCTCAATAGTTGAAAATATTGCTAAATTTAAATAAATAAATAAATAAGCAGTATGCGCTTACTTAACGACATAATACGGTATACATTTATTTAAAATCATTTAAAAACATTTTTAAAAATAATGAAAACCACGCCTTTAAGAGATTTTTTTTTTTTTTACGGCTGCACCACGTGACCCGGCTGTCAAACATGGCCCCCTCCTTCTGGGTGTGAGAGAAGCGACAGCTGACAAAGGGAAGAAATCTGTCAAAAAAGGACGGCGCCGATCCATTTAACACCGCGCCTTCGTCCAGATAACACTGCACGTATGTGGTACGTACACTTGTTTTTGTCAGCGTGGATTTTATTTCCGTCCCTGGTGCAGTTTTCTGTCCCTCTGTGGCGTTGTGATAACTCAGCTGTATTTCACCGCTAGCTTGATGCTGTCCGAGGTTGCAGCATCCTTGGCTTGCAGAGGGGACGCGTTTCTCACTTTGGTGACGGTTAGCTGGCCCCCGCCGGGCTGTATTATTAGCATGGATGTAACACATGTTTTCTTGTGATGGCCCATGTGTTAACACAACCTTCACAGCTGATTCAGCAGAGTAGAAAGTCAGTCCAACCTCCCACAGGAACAAAAGGTTGTAGCTGATGTAGAAAGACCGTGCATTTCTCCTGGGGTCTAATGCATGTGCTTATGATGTGGGTCAATGTTCATTGTGTCCGTAGTTCATGACAGACAGCAGATAAAGCATGAGCAAGGTTCACTAAGATGACTCATTGGACTCAGTGCACCCAGTGTCACAACAACTGGATTCAGAAATGCCTATTTTCATTATTCTATTCTGTGGTGATTTTGTCTATTTCTCAGAAATGTATTATCTCAGGATAAGCCACCTTAAGGTCTCGTTTTCAAGGGGGTCCCAAACAAACACTCACCAAACCAGTGGAAAACAGAACAGTAGGAGACACAATGACAAAGCAAACAATCAAACAATCTCCAAATATCACCTTCAATATCATGTGCAATATTACTTTTCAATATTATGTATAATATTACTGTTTATTACTTGTCTTATTGCTTATCACATATCATTGCCAATATTGCTCTTCGATTTTAGTCTACTTATTTTAGTAAATGTATCTTACTTTTATTGTTATTTTATTAGGCACTGATGTTAGCATTACTCCTTATACACTTTACATTTATTACTCTATTGTTTATCTTATTTTTTTATGTTGTAATTTTTTTTAACAATCTCTGGCACAATCATTTCCTAATAAAGTTTTATCTTATTGTATCTTATCAAACAAACAACAACAAAAAAGGGTTACAAGCCTAGACTAGATACAATCATAAGAACTTATTATCGACCTATAAATAAAGGAACAGTGACAGGAACATTACTGAAAACATAGGCAATTTATTTTAAGATGAGAAAACAAAACATTTTTAAACTGATGATGACACAGAATGGATATTTACAGGTAACTTATTCCAATCTGAAGAAACCCGAAACATAAAAGCTTTTACACCAACTGATCCTAGTGAGTAGTTTGATGTATAAGGGACAAAAAAAGCATTTCATGCATTTAAAAATAAATTGATACCAGTGAAGTTGATGTCTTGTATCTGTATTTCCTCTTGAACTGTAACCTCTCCGATTTACTTTTTGCCTTCTTCTCCAGACATCCTTAGCAAGTGAAAAGTGGCTGCCAAATGATGAAGTGTGCCAGAGAGAGGAAGTGACAGAAGAAGGCCTTCATTGTTGCAGACCATCTGTTCAGACGACCCTCCTCCTCCTCCTCCTCCTCCTCCTCCTCCTCCCTCCCCTGCGAGCCTCCACTCTGCAGCCATGCAGATCAATGCCGTGCTCGTGGAGTCCTCCGTAGTTTTGGCCGTGTTGCTGTGCGTCCACATGGCGATCTGGAACCAGCACTCCTGGTGCAGCATCGCCCTCTTCATCCAGGCGTTCTACGTGCAGCACAAATGGGACCGTCTGCTCAGGTCGGGGGCCGCCGTGTTCCAGTTTCGACCCGCGGCGAACAGCGGCATCGTCCCGGCCTCCATGGTGATGCCTTTGCTGGGCCTGGTGCTAAAAGAAAAGTGCTCCGCCTCGGGGAACGTCTACTTTGAGCGCTTCTCCATGGTGGTCACCATCACGGGCATGATGCTGGCGCTGTTTCTCTCGCTGATTGCGCTGGGCATCACCAGACCCGTACCCACCAACACTTGCGTGATCGCGGGCGTGTCCGGGAGTGCGATCCTCTACACGACAAAACAGACGCTGACGGTGTCCGAGGTCATCGAGGTCTTAGAGGTGCTGTTGATCTTCGTTTATCTCAGCCTGATTGTGCTCTACCTGCTGCCGCGCTGCTTCACGCCGGGAGAGGCGCTCCTCATCGTCGGAGGAATCAGTTTCATCGTCAACCAGCTCATCAAACGCTCCCTGAACCTGGCAGAGGTCAAAGGTGATCCGGTGAACTATTTCCTGCCGGTCGTAGTGGTGGGCTCGCTGCTGCTGGGTGTTTTCTTCGCCCTGCTCTTCTGCTTCATGGAGTCCGAGACCTGGGTGTCGTCGCTTTTCTTCCACATGATGACGGCCGTTCTGGGTCTGGGGATCCTCATGCCGTGGCTCTCCCTGTTTATCGGCCGGCACCCCATCATGTGGCTGCTGGACTTCGTCACCTTAAATGACAGGAGACTCTGTCTGCTCGGGTACTGGGTGTTTCTGGCTGTTGTGGCCACGTGCGTCGTGTTACACCAGAACTATCAGCGCCAGTCCGGGTCCAAGAAGCACCAGGCGTCCACCGTCGTCAGGAAGTACTTCCATCTGATTGTAGTGGCCACGTATGTTCCGGGGCTGATATACGACAGACAGCTGCTTCACGTGGCGTCTGTGGGTTGCTTGGCGATTTTCTTGTTCCTGGAGTACGTGCGTTACTTCCGGATCAGGCCGCTGGGTCAGCTGCTCCGGCAGCTGCTCACTTTGTTCCTGGATGAGCGGGACTCCGGGCCTCTCATCCTGACCCACGTCTACCTGCTGCTCGGCATGTCCCTGCCCATATGGCTGTTCCCCGGGCCCTGCGCCCCGAAGGGGATACTTCCCGGTGCAGGCGGCCTGGTGCCGTACGCAGGTGTGCTGGCCGTGGGGGTCGGAGACACTGTGGCGTCCGTGTTCGGCAGCACCATGGGGGAGATCCGTTGGCCCGGCACTAAGAAAACCATGGAGGGGACTGCAACATCTGTGTTCGCCCAGATCATCGCCGTGGCCATGTTTCTCATCTTTGATGGGAGCATCAATCTGAACTCCACCTACTCGTGGATTGTTGGCTCCATCACTCTGGTGGCCATGCTGGAAGCCTACACCTCCCAAATAGACAACCTCCTACTCCCTCTCTACCTCTTCATCCTGCTGCTGCTCTGACTGGACAGATGGCACAAACAAAAACAGATCCCTCCCACTGTCCTCGGCTCTTTCTAGGGGGAAGAAAGAATGATGGACTTGGGGAGGGGGTGGAGTGTAAGAAATATGAAAAAAAAAATATGATAGTAGAAGTAACAGAATTCCCTTTAGGAATCAGTGGACTGATCAGCGCAAGAATAGTTAAAGGGAGAGTTTGGATGCTTTGAAGTGGGATTGCATGAGGTTCAGAGTTTGGAGAAGCAGACGGGAGTCCCGACACGAATGCGGGGCCACACAGCAAAATGTATTTTATTTTTCAATATCAGTTTAAGTGTACTTATTTTTCACTGCTTTACCTCGTCATCAGACAGCCCTTTACGACGGGAAACTAAAGCTGTTATATCCATCTGTGCTCTCTTCACAGCCACCAGACTCCTTTTGATAAAAACAGTAGTTTTACCTCGCAGGACACAGGAGTTGCTGGTCTAGCGCTGCCTCGATCGGTTTGCTTGTTTGCGCTATTGTGCGACTTTGTTAGTTTTGTTAGTTCATTTTAAAATACCAAACAAACTAACTGATCGAGGCAGCGGTAGACCAGCAGCTCCTGTGTTCTGAGAGGTAAAATTACTGTTTTTGGCTTTGAAGAGAGCATAGACGACAGCTTCAGTTCTCCGCTGTAAAGGGCTGTTTGACGGCAAGGTAAAGCGGTGAAAATATTCTAAATATAGCGTACACTTAAACTGATATTGATTTTTTGGGTGGCTAAAATACGTTTAGCTACTGACCCCATCCACAGCGGTACATGGTTTAGCTTCCGTGTCAGGACTCCTGTCTGTTTCTCCAAACTGGGGGCGTGCGGACCGCCATCTACTGTAGGCAATACACTGATTATGGATAATACCTCATACAACCCCACTTCAAAACATCCGAACTATCCCTTTTAAGAGCTGACAGCTTAATCAAGCCGGGTAATCGTTATGTCAATAAACGAATGGGGCACTAAAAAAAAATCTGCTCCTTTATGTGGCAGCAGGCGTGATGTTAGCATGACATTAGAGTCTGTGGCCCTCAGATCACAAGTCATTTCAGTATCAGTTGCTTCGAGGAATGAGACGAACATTTCAGAATAAGTTACTAAGAAATGTGAGTAAGAGTTGCTAAATATTCTTTGAGCTGCGTCTGCAGTGACGGTGGCGGTGTATGGTTTCTTTTGCGTTTCACCGTCCTGACCACGAGGCTCTCGACCACTGACACCGACAACTCCTAAATTATGCAACAGGAGATTAGCAAAGTGGATAAATGTCCTTTAAACATTTCTGGACCGTACAGACGCTGCTAAATGGCACATTTTGATCACCAATGAGAATCCTATCTTGTCCCTTTTTTTGCAAATGGATACATGCCTTTGTATTGCCTTTGAAGAACATTATTTAAAGTTTGCTTATTGATATGTCTTTTTCTTAATCAACATTTTTGTTATTAGATTATTTTTGCCTCCCCGATGGCAATATGAAGGACTTACTGCTGAAAATATTTGCCTTAAGAAGTATATTTTCTATCACACATTACCTACTATTGTAGATGAAAGCATGGCAGCCCCTCACCTCTTCTTTATAAAGGGCTGATTTATACTTCAATATGGCAGAAACTCACTATGCTCTTGCATGACACTAATGTGAAATTCAGTACTGTACACAGGTATCCTACAGTATATTTTTGTTTGAGGTTTGATGGGACCCCTTAAAAAAAGTACACTTAATATATACATTTCCTTGTGATACTGAGCCTACAAACCCTGCATATTTGTTGCAGTCTGTAGATATTCTTCGGGCCAAAATGATGAACATAGGCCTTTTCCATTCTTTCTTTTGCAACATTTTATTGAATATTTGCTTTATAGAAATGTCCTCAGATGTCATCAGGTTTCATCTCATCGTTCTTGGATGAGGATGCTCCAGTTTATAACCT
This sequence comes from Heterobranchus longifilis, assembly GCA_028570985.1. Taxonomy (NCBI): domain Eukaryota; kingdom Metazoa; phylum Chordata; class Actinopteri; order Siluriformes; family Clariidae; genus Heterobranchus; species Heterobranchus longifilis. The sequence continues at coordinate 11,794 of JAOVVB010260073.1, forward strand.
GAAACTTGTTTTCAGCATGAATTAATTAACAGCCTTATGTTCATCTGTAAAAGTTCTTTGGTGTGTTTTTTTTTATGTTGTAAGAATTTATTAGCATGATCCTACTCAGATGTTGTTTTTGCCATCATCCTTACATTTTTAAAAATGTAATCTTGCATGCTGAGTGCATCAGAGAAGAAAGATAAAATTGATATGCCTCCTATTTTAGTGCATTTGTTTAATACTTCTTCAATGATTGAGAACCTGATTGATTGAAAACAAACTTTTGATTTTAAAATTAACATGAGGCTTGGATGTTGTGGTTGATAATCATTCATACATTTTAGTTGTTTTTCCATTTAACTTGCGTCTTAACATGAACATACTTGAAAATAGAAATGCTTACTGTTGTCTGTAAAAAAAACCAAATAGGAATCTGCCATTTTGTTTTGACACAAATTTGGAAAAAATGACAGTGAAAAAAATAATGCTGCTTGGTGACAATGTTGCTGAATAAAAGTAGACCTACATATCAGTTGTATTGTGAAGCCTCCATGAAAAGTTCATCAAAAAGTTAAAAAAATATTCTTCTCATTTAAAAACATTGATACATTCATCAAAAATGTGGGTTAGTCACCATTAATCCAGTACTGACCATAGAAAATTAAATTGGAATTTAATTTCTATGGTATTGATTTAGTTAGTTTAACTGTGCTGCAGCTCAGAGAAACAAATGGTGTCATATAGGAAGGATACAAAACAAGCCATGAGAAATGGCCGTGCATTTTCTGTGATTAAAACAATTCATACTTGTTCATCAGGAAAGAAAGGATCTTGTGTTTCTCCACGAACTGCAGCACCGAAACATCCTTCATTTAGTGTAGAGAGGCGGGAAAGGCAGCTCTTCAGTGGGTTGCAACCTTTTAAAGAACAAACACAACACACGACAGAAAGGTTAAAACATGAGTCTTAAGCTGGGCTCAGACTACAGGAGTTTTAAAATCCTAACCCATCTTGAAATCGGGTTGCATCAGGAGAATCCTCTCAGATATTCTTCTCTCTAATCTCAAACATGCACACACTACAAGATTTGAAAAATAACGGCGCATCACACACTTCAGGATATTAATCACGATTATCTTGCCAGAGAGAGCAATGCACCACCTCACGTCACCTCTCTCGCATGATCTCACGAGGAAGCAGTTGTAAATAACGGAATGATTCACCGTCAAAAATCAACAGGCGGATGCGTAGAAACCACCGTTTGCAGCTTGCATCTCTCCCTCTATCTCTTGCATCATTTCCCATCTGTCTGTGGATTTCTACAGTGAGGGGGGGGGAAAGGAAATTAGGGCCAAAAGTTCTGTTTACAACCACGAAAAGCAAGCTCCGAATTAAGTGATGTGTTCTGTGTGTCTGCCTCTCGATCTCCTACACAGCTTAAGTTTCAGTACTACGGACAGCGTCGCACCTAAACACTGGCGAGGATTAAAAAAACTCACAGATAAAGTAGTCTTCTTATTTATTTGTGGGCCAAAACGAAGGTGTTTCAGCTAGAAGCCACCATCAGTGTCATGACTGAAATGTGTTTGTTTTTGCCCTCAAACAAAAAAAGACTGTGAGAGCCGGTGTTTTGTTTCTAATATATTGTAGCGGTCGGTGACTATTCTGCACTGAAGGAGTGCAAAAGCTCATGGGATTTTGTTATGGACTGTTCCTGTATGTATGTTCTGTTTGTGTTTTGGGTGTGTATTTATCTTATGTGGGTTTTGGTGTTCATGTAGTTAGTTTAGTGTTCATGTTAATTTACAATGTGTTGGGGAGTTCGATGTTTAATTTAAAGCTCAGACAGTTAAGGAACTCTGTCTCTTGCGCTATTTTTTTCACGCAGTTTGCCACAATATATATTAAAACACTGTGTTAAGCTTATTTCTTGCGGGGCCCCTGGTACCTGGCGGAGGCCCGTGCCATTGAGCACAAGCAGAGTAGTAGTAAAGTAATATTCAGTTACACAGTAATATCTAGAGTTTGCTAATATTAGCTAACATTAGCCACCATAAGCTACTGGTCATAGGATACCATTAGGTGTGTTTTATCACGTATGAACTCAACTTTTGATCAGATTGTGAGAACCATCTGCTTGAAAAACCTGATTAACATAAACAAATAGAAATAAAAGTAACACAAAGCCACCCAACTAATAAAGTCTCACCAGTTGTCGGGGCTCCAGCGGGTGTCCTGGGTTTCCATGACGTGTAAGGTGTAGACGTGACGAGAGTCCTCGGAGGTGTTTTCAGCACTGCGATGCACCACCTCCCCGTGGATCAGGACTACACTACCTGAACACAGAGCGGGCGATGGATAAGGTTGGAAATGTTTGTTTTGTGCTACACAGTACTAAGTAAAGGCTGTCAATTCATCAGATTAGTCGCTTATTCAAATCCTCACATCTCAAACAGCAAATGTTTGGCATTTTCACTGGATGAATTCCTTAAACATTTAATCAATTATCAAAATAGTTGCAGATTAAGTTGATTTCTAAAAAGAAATAGTTTTATATTTTGCAAAAATGTGTTTTCTTTTTCTTGCCGAGAGTTAGAAGAGAAGATTGACGCCACTGTCTCATCTGGGTGGGAAATATGAAACTGCCGCCTCTAAAGCTTACTAAGTAACACATTTTCATCTCATTTGTTTAATTTGTATAAAAACTAGAGTTTAAAAATTCATTTTTTTGGTTATTTATGAGCAGGACTATTTCTTGGACAGATGTCCCACACTGTTGACAAGAAAGTGAATGAGCATATTTCCAAAACTGTCAAACTATTCCTTTAAATGACTACAGAATAAAAATGGCACAGACTGAATGCAATGAATAGCTGTGCTTCCACACAGTGTGTCCACAATACAGCCTCAGTCAGAAAGTGCCTGTCACCTGTCATTTGCCCACTTAAAGACACGAGTGAACTACCTTTTTTAACAGGTGTAGCGACAAACTTCTCGTCATCGTAGGGCTGCTCTTGACCGATGAAGTCTGTCAGGGGATAGGTGCCCTTTGGGGTTCGCACCATACGCCGAGAAATACCACCTGGGCAGAAAAAAAAAAAGATTTTGACATACCAAATCACACCGTAATGATGGAGAAACAAAATAGAGACTGGAAGCAACAGTGCAAGGTTAGTGATATAGTGATCTTACTGTTGTGTGACCCCGGGATAAACCACAGGCAGCCGTTGTTAACAGTCGCATCTTCCAGGGCGATCCACAGACCCATAACTCTGCCCAGGGGCTCCGTGTACAGAAATGTGGCATCTTGATGTGGCGTCACTAAAACAATGATATTTCATGGACATAATGTTCATTGCATGAATTTTACACAGTTTTTTTTATCAATTTAGTTTTCTTACCTTCTCCACCAATCCCTGGTTGCTGGAGGAGAGAAAGAAAAAGTAGATCTACTACCTTCAGCATCATCTGACAGTATGAGGCATTTTCTAGACAGACTTTAATGCTTTACCTTAAAAATGAACATGCTCTGCAGTACCACAGGACTTAGGAAACCCATCTTCTTGGCGATGCCCTGAGAGAACGTTTACTGTGAGTGTTGGTTATAATGTGACTCAGTGCATCTGACATTCAGCAGCTCGCTCACCTGGATTCTTGGTGAATGTGTAACCTTTTTGTACAATGGCTCATAGGCATGTAGTGCTAAAAGACAAACACTGGGATTACTTATGAACTTCTGCCAAACTCTTTGCACATGATGTTTTAGAAAATGTGATTAGAAATCTCACCGTGTCCGACTTTATTTAGCGACCGCTGTTTTGGCACGATGAATTCACCTGCAAGACAACAAATGCTTTACCTCTATTGAATGAATGAAAAAAATGTATGAATATTTTATTTTTGTGTCTGGTCATTTACATGACCGATCCCTCGTGGCATTATTCAGACAATAAACCAGACATTTCAGCATGTTAATCCACCATCATTTAACAGCACAATACATAAACATAAACAAACATAAACATACACATTATCAAAACATAAACCTCCCACAAATAAAGCTCCAAGATATATCCTGCAATGGAAATACAACAAATATACAAACACACAAACACAGACCCCTGAGCACAAGACAAAATAAACAAACCAAATTCTACGTCTTCATACATTAGTGCCAAACTCTTAAATCAATCGTCTGAAATCCATAAAAAGTGAGGAATTTAACTATCATGTTACTTTTGTCCTCCTCTCCCATACTCTCCCATACATTACCAAAAAGTTATTCAATTAAAGCTCCATTCTCAAATCTAAATCAGGAACATGAGCCTACTAATTTGGCATTTTGCAATATATATATATATATATATATATATATATATATAATGGACAGGCTAGAAATAATTTAAATAGAGTTCACCTTTGTCGTCAAAAACTCCTTTCTCAAAGAAAAAGCGGATCTTGTCTCCACTGGTGATGAAATAGTCAGCATTTCCCTGCAGGTCAAAGGTTAACATCAGTCATCTGATCCAGCAGGAATGATTGCATTACAGAGGAGACACGCCACACTGACACAGAGCAGACTGTAAGCGTCTGCTGTTACCCTGAAAGGAAAGTCACTGAGGGTCGAGGTAAACACTACGTGAGCCTGGTCACGACGAGGAAACACGCTCACTTTCTGCACTTAATGAACATAAGTGGGAACCTTACCTGCATCTTTAGGTGCAATGTGATGGAAAGCATGTGAAAGAAATATTGTGGGATAAAACTGTGAGTCGCTGACACTGTGTAAGACTCAAGACTTTATAATAAGGGTACAAATAATGTACTTAATGCTTAACTCAGGGGTGGCCAAACTTTATTGATTGTGGGCTGTATACAGACACGGGCCAAACAACAGTAAATGTTTAGTTTTCAGCCAGTGCCACTGCAAGAACATCAGTGTTTGTAGACCAGAAAACACCATGTGCCATAGAAAATTAATTTTCTATCAAAATAACGACGCAACACTCAACAGTTTAACACAGTTTATTACAGTTGTTTATTGGTGCCCACATATTATGAAAAGTATTTCTGTATCTGCTCTTAAATTAAATTTAAATTAATTCAGTACTTCTAAACTCTAATACAATTAAAATATTGTCATTTTATGTGTAAATCTGTAAATTAGTAAAGTCAAAACAGGCAGAAATGGCCAAATATTGTTTTCTGTTCTTGGCTTAAGCGCCCACTTATAAGATTACAATGCTGTGTAAATCTGTACGTCTATTATTAAAATGTAACAAACACAACGGGAAGAAATGGTCAAATATTGGTTTCTGTGCCAAACAGAGATACTTCCACTAAATTTCAAATGTCAAAAAGTGTTCTAAAAACAACCAAAAAGACTGGGTACAAAATAAGAACTACTATATATTTTTTAATTCACAGGCCATAGTTTGGCCACCCCAGGCTTAACTAATGCATTAATCATGATAAATTAATACATTCATTAATGCAGGATGTATCATTCCCGTTGCTCATCATTAATGATCAAATTACTATGACTTCATGTGATTAGTTCACACTTAATAGATCAATTAAGGAAAGTTAATTAACAGTTACCTCATCCATTAATTGATATGCGACCAAATTAGCCTGAAGATTCCTCTGAAGGTTATTTCAGGACCATGCATTTGCTCAGCCTCTTTTTTATTGTGTTTGTGGAGCTTAAACATGTCTGATCATTTAGTGGATCTTTCTCTAACATGCTACACTCCACTGAAATACACCTTTATGTCACAGTAATCCAGCTAATTTGGTCGCATATCAGTTAACGTATGAAGTAACTGTGAATTAACATTCTTTAACTGGTGATCTATAATTTGTTAATGGTGAGCGGCAGGAATTCATGACACATTCCTGCATTAATTCATCTATTAAATCATCACGAGTCACGCATTAGTTAAGCATTATTTAAGTACATGATTTGTACCCTGATTACAAACAGTGTGCTGCGGTGCATTAGAGGTCACCTGTGTTTTGAGCTGCTCATCTTGATAGGTGGAGAAGGTGGTGCGGCAGTGCGCCGGCACGTCCATCCGCTCCACTATCTCTGCCATCCTTTGCCTCAGCTCATCGCACTCCTGGGAGGTCAGCAGCCCGTCCAGAACCACGTATCCATCCTCCATGTACTGTCAAGACAGAAGATCAGGATCAAACTTTCACTCTCATCTACAAGATTTGTCCTCAGTAGCTGTACATTTCCAGTTTTTCCACAAAAAGACGCTTTGTTTTCTCAAATTTACGTCAAATCTAGGAATAAATGTACAGCATTTACACACACATTTAAATTTGATAGTGTCTTGGGTTTGAATATATCAATTATTTTTTAAATAAGAGCTGGGACTAGCTGATCTTTCAGTGTGCTTCCACTTTTACACAAAGATGCAAGTCATGTAGCAGTAGTAATAGTAATGTAGTAATAGTAAATCCAATATAGGGTCAAATGTACAGCATATACACAATTGAATTACATAATTAAAGGGGAAAAGACTAAGAGCACAGAAAAAGACCTTAGTGTTTATGTCTTGTGTCCTGCCTTTTCACACTATAGAGTTGCAACTACCAGGTATTTTCATTCAAGATTAATCTGATAATTATTTTGTTGATTAATTGTGTGGTCCATGAAATGTCAAAAAATTGTGAAAAATGCTCATCACAATTTCCCAAACCCAAGGTGCTTTTTTCCCATAACATACAATTTACTATCACATAAAACAAAGAAATGCAGCAAATCAAAGAATAACAGGGTATTTGGCATTTTTGCTTGATAAATGGCTTAAACTACTGATTGGTTGTGATTGTGATTATATTGAATAGCCTGCACTTAATTTTCTGATGATCGACTGTTGTTTCACCATTCCACACAAAGATAGGCTACAATTCATGAGGGATCTTTAAGTCCTAAAAATGGGTAAAAATGTAGGTCTACGCTATGCATTCTCAATTCAATTTCATCCTGTTTTATGGCAGATCTGGTGCTGCACACAGTAAGAATTAACAAAGACAAACTTTAACAGCCACTTGTGTGTGCAGCAGGTTACGCAATGAGCCTGAAATGTGCTGTAAATGACAGCAACGTGCAGAAATATGACGCAGTAGTAGTCTACACGGTGTTACAGACACTTTTGTTTGAATACAGTCAAATTAACGACATTGTATTAACGATATTGTATTCGAGCATTTGCAAGGAGGCTACACTTAAAGCACAAAGTGCAGGTTGTTAGTTAGCTACAGCTCACTGTACCTTCTGTAGGCTACATTTTTATTTTAATACTCACCTTTTGCACGTCCCGATCTGTCATAAAATCCATGTTTGTCTGCTCGGACAGCTCCAGCTCCACGTGTGTATCATCCGGGTAAACTCTGACCTGCAAGAACTGACCACGTGACATGTCTGCATCAATAAGTGTTACCACACAGAGAGGATGTAATAGGATTTTGGACTTTAACTCTTTCGTTGCAGGCACAGAGGCCCATAAACCACATACCTGCTCATGGTGCTGCTGCAATAGCACTGCATGGCCTCTGGATGTCGCTGCTGCAGCATGGAAATAAATACATAAATAAATAAATAAATACAGATTAACTACAGCGCCATCTGGTGGCCACTCCGGTTTATTACTAGACCTCGATGCAGTGGTGGAATAACTAAGTATTTTAAATTTGAAACAAATGTTTAATTAATAGATATCACCATGAAACGTCCCAATTAAGACAATTTGTTTTTGTATTACAATTTTTCTGAAATTTTATGTTAACATGCAAATGAGGCATTATCTAATGCTAACTTTTGGTGAATTTAGGAGAAATCTACAGGCGTAAATAGACATGTAGCAGTAAAATGTGTATTTTGGATGTTTTCTTTCCACTAGTCTAAAAGAAGACATGTTATGGAAGCAAAATAGCCCAAATTCTCAAAATGTATTGTAGTTTCTTGCCTTAATAACATGCAGATTTCAATAATGTTACCAGAGTGAAAAAAAAAGTAATTTTGTCATTCTCTCTAAAGTATTTGATCACCAGTTACAGTCCGGAGACTGTATTACACCTATGCTTTCCCTGCTAAGACAAGTCAAAATGTCAGCAGAGTAAAAGGTCCATTATTGTCTTATGTATTTAAAATACATTTCCCAGCAATAAGTTCAACTTTCCCCCTGAAAGAACTGTCTGCCGGATGAGGAATTATCACTCTTTGCAACAGGATTTAGTGTTAAGTGTTTATTTCATTATCATGTGTCAGAATGGTACAAAAAGTAGCGTCTGAACGTTAGGAAATAAAGTTCAGTTGTCCATTGTTACAGACGTCCCGCTTAAAAAGCCCAGTGTTCAGTCCACTAGGCAACAGTTAATTAATAAAGGCCTTGTCACGTGTGATACAGACGGTGCTGATTAAAACAAGTCTGTCCATCCAGCTTATGTTCAACAATGATTGCTGCTCGTGGTTAAGTGGGAGGCTTTCAGTATGGCTATAATAATGCACACAAGTTCAGCATCGACAAACTCATGCTGCAAGATGAAATGTATGTGAACCAAAAAAAAACCAAAAGTTTTCATATATCCCTGATCTACAGGCACCAGAATACAGAGATGAATTAATCCGTTTCATACATAGGTAGAGATTAGATGGCAATGCAATCATGGCAGGTTTTTTAATAATGGTCCAAAAATGTATACACTTAGGAAATATTACAGATATTAACAGTGTGGAGGGTGAGTTACAGGATGTTAGATTGTCATGTGTTTCTTTCTGTTGAGTTGTGAAATCCTGTTGTTTTTGTTTTTGGAAAGGAGAAGAAAGAAATCAGCATCTCACACGTCTGCTGTAAAACCCTCTGTGGATCCAGATGAGTGAATCCAATGTAAGGTTTTTTTTCAACACCACGTGTTTAAAACGATACGATACCCACATTCGAAAGTACCAAAGCTATATAAAAACAAAAAACAGATCTACACTCAGATTTGCAACTGCAGAGATGAAACAACGGGGAAGAAAATCAAGTGCATGCTGGTATGTGTTTAGTGACTTTTTCTGTACCAGCACTGTGCGCAGGCTGTTAATAAAAAAAGAAAAGAAAGAAATTATCCTATTTTGTGTGCCAAGGATTTTTTTTTCTTTTTGCCATGGTATCAAAAGAGGTATCAAGTATCGTTTTTTTGATACTAGTATTGTATCGAAGTTTAAAATTCTGGCATCGTGACACCGTTAATGCTATGTAAGAATAAACCCATCAATCACGCCATTTCACACAAACTACACTACTTAAGGCATACATAACATAAATACAGAGCTTTTTTTTTATATTTCATTCTTTAAATAAATTCAGGAGAGACAACACAAAAGTTCAAAACAAATCTTTTTTGGAGCATTTGCACAGAATGAAAAGAAAAGCTTCTAAATGTATTAATTGAGGTTATTAAAGGTGTTTAGATGAGAATTGGCCGAGTCTGCCGAGCTAGCATAAGAGTTTTCAAGTAACCAAGGGGAATTTATTACTCACTAAAACTTCCTCCTCTTAGTGCTTCGCAAATGGCTGACTGACCTCAGCTCAGACCTTCACCCGCTGACGCTGACGTGCAGGAAAAGGGAGTCTGGCTGCAGGTTTTTAATGTGCTCATCTTGTGACTCAGAGGGAAGTGACTGTATGGCTGTAGCCAGAGCTCTGCAGGACAGAACAAAGGATATTTGTGGATATAAATCATTTGGATTTAAAGGGAAAAGTGAGACTCACAAACATTTGGCTGACTACAGATGTGTCATGATGCTGACGCAGAATGACCATGACAGAGCTGAATTGTAGGACAGATATATGAATATATCAATATGTGTTTAGTAATTTTAACAAACTCAAGGTGTGAATGACTTCTGACTTCTTCTCCTGAGAAAGATTTCTATGGCACTCTCAAACTTTAAGGAGTAAAATATACTATAACTGCTTTACCAAGAATACATTTAAGGTCCAAACTTATTTTTATGATTTTGCTTTGAATTAATTCCACCTTTTTCTAACACCATCGTTATTATGTCTTATATCTTTTTTATTTGTCATACTTATGGCTTTTTTATGTCTTAAAATAGTTTTCATCATTATCAACTTGTTTTTATTACTTGTATTATCCTATTTATTTTTAAATCTCTTTAGAGATTTTTATGTTATTGTTTTCATTCCTTGTCTCCTGTTTTTAATACCTGTGTTATTCATTTGTTTCTTGTGTAAAGCACTTTGAGCTGCATTGTATGTTATGAAAGGTGCTATATAAATAAAGTTTATTATTATTATAAACATAGGTCAGAAAACGTATATTTAGCCGTGACTATCCAACCTCTTATGACCAGAAAGTTGAGGCCAAAAGACACTCGATACAATAACTGACGGGCATTGTTTGGGCGTCCTAATTTGACACCCTGCGGTGCACTGCAGGAGGGAGATTTTTAGTGTCAGCAGCACTGACAGCTGCACTGCACCACTACAATGAGCCATGATACTATATCAAATTTACTTTGGAATGACGTGCGAGTCGTCCTACAACTTGTCCGTATATCTATGGCCAGCTACTGCTAGAAGATGCAGTTTTGTTTGCAGTTTAATGTGCAAGTAACGAAAATGACTTGCATTCACTATTTGGCATCCAACAGGTCACTATCTGCGGAGAGTAGTGGAAAAACATGTTTTGGCTCTTTCTTGGCACCACAAAAATTAAACCACAGCGAGGTGGACATGCCACTTAAAACAATGTTCATGTTTAAAAAGTTTGTACATGCTGGAAAAGCTGAGATTTCCTTTGAATTTCTGCATTTCTCCAGTGTCATCTGTTCCTTTTTGCTTTGTCTGTGACCTTTGTTTAAAAGTTTAAAACTGGTTGCTAGTCAGCACATTCAACACTGAGGCTCTTCTTTCAGAACAGGAGCAATTTACTAATGACCCCTAGAAGGGCATTTGGATTTAGCCAGGGCCTTAGTGAAACAAAACTCACTGTGAACAAAGGTGCAATTGTATTATTACAGTGAAACTTCCCTTTAAACTTTAAAAAAAAAGAAGCTAAAATCAAAAAGAAGCAGCTGGTAACAATAAGACCACACATACCATATGACTGGTATGTATGAAACAAAGACGTTAAAACATTTCAGCTATACATTTTACAACAAAAAACAAGTGATGTTTGTGATCATTAACAGGGCATACAGCTTGTAAAAGATAAGGCCATATTAGCAACGAGATGCCTGGCTGGAGTAAACATAGCGGGGTTACTCCAAATGATGCTATTAAATCTTAACAAGAAAAGTGTTTCAAGCAGACAAAGCATGTTGCACTAATTTGTGGAAATCATGAATGTGGAAATCACATATTCTGCATACTCTCTCTGCGAATAAATGTTTCCTTTGTGTAGGTCGGTCAAAACCAGCTTCCTTCACTCTGTAATTTCCTGTTTGTTCTCATTTCGCTCTTTAACGGATAAACAAAGTGCTGTCCAGTTTACTCTGGAGTAAACTGATAAATAGAAGGGCTAGCGTACAAACAGCAGGGCACTTGAGTCACCAACATTTCTTCTTTTAGAGACTGGCAGTACCTGGCAGCTAATTAAGACTCGCCTGTCTCACATCTGCAGGAGTTCATCCACTTGGAGGTAATAATCATAATTCAAAATCATACGGAGCAAAAAAAAAAAAAGTACCATGATTCCTGCTTGTTTTATCGGTCTACATGGTTGTATGAGCATTGTGCAAGCTTGCATATGTTTTAATTTAACAAAGAAAAAGAAATCAACTGTCACAGTGAGTTTTATGAATGTTTGTGACCCTGTAACTCGGGATGGGAATCAACATCCGGCTCCAAATTGTCCGATCCATCGGAATCATATGCCTCCGAGCTTATCAATTCCTTTCATCAATGCTGGCAAGTGTTTCTGACATTTGCGCATTACAAAACAAGATGAAATCGCAATATGGACTAGTGCAATATCCAAATCGCAAGAGGGCGCAATATTTATTAAAAGGCAAAATATGTGTCAAAAAGTATTGTGGTGCTGCAGAGATGTCCCGGCCTACAAATAATATTCTACAGACTTAAGAAAAAAATCTTTGTTTGGTACAGATCCTCGCAAAAAATCTGACTGAGAATAATTATGTAAAAATGATCATCCCCTGTAATATCATATCGTAATTGCAATATCAGTCAAAAATAATCGCAATTAGATATTTTCCTCATGTCGTGCAGCCCTAACGTCAAAGTCATGTTTTATGCAGATGTTTAAACTTGCAACAAGGAGTCACGGCAGAGAGGAAGAAACAGTCCAAAGCGTGGTTTCATTTCACAAAGAAAGATGGCAACAGTGCTAAATGTCTGTAAAATGAAAATTTAAAATAAGGGTGGAAACACCAGCAATATGTTGGAACATCGCAACATGGGCTTAAATTCTAGGAATGACATGTACCAAGTGTAAATATCCTGCTAGAATAACACTTTTTCTACACTGTGTTCAGACAGACATAATAAAAAAGTTGTGTTGAATTGATCAGGAATCAATAAGGGAATAGATAAAAAAATAAGACCGATAAGCAGAATCGATAATGGCATTGGTATCAATAAAATCTTATCAATTCCCATCCCTACATACTGAGTATAAAACAGTACCATGATTCTTGCTTTTTTTTTATTGGTCTACATTATATTCTGGTTGTTTGAATAGCATTGTGCAAGCTTGCATGTGATTTAATTTAACAAAAACAAAGAAACCAACTGTGACAGGGAGTTTTATGAATGTTTGTGACCCTGTAACTTCAATACAGGAACAGTAAACTTCCTGTCAGCTAGTCAGTGAAGCAACATATATCAGCCTTAAATAAGATCTATGACTATAGGTATGTGTTCCGTAAGCAACTTAAAATAAAGTCTTGAACGAAAAATAAACAAATCGATGTCTGTGTAGTCACTCACAGGATTTTGATCACGTATTACTTAAACAGCCTGTTTCACAGGCTCAAACATGATACCAACGTGTGGTACTAGTATTTAAAAGTACCAAATTAAAGTCAAAATAACTGCTTGACCTTATTTCAGGTCCAAACACAACCACTCTTACTTCAATAAGACACACCAGTAATGTGTGTGATGTTCAGTCATGCAAAATAAGGTAAAGCCTGTTCCACATGCCGAAAAAAAGACATGATGTTTAGAGAAGCAAAATGAAGAGTCCAAGAAGAATGGGGCATTTCTCCACCACAGCAAAGAAATCGCCGGCTGCCACACAGGCCTCCGTTATAAATTAACAACTCCGGGGTGTTTAGACATTGTACTGTAGAGTTTGTTCCCATTTGTTTTCTTTGATGTCGTGTCATCAGTCCTCCGAAGTTAAGGCCGAAGCTGTGAGACGATCTGTTCATCTTCATCACAGAGTCATTTTGTTCACATAAAAAGATGCCTCCGAGCACGCTGAGCGTACAGAGAGCCCGAAGAAAACAACAGGACCAAACCTCCGTGCCTCACTAGGTTGGCTGTCAGATGCATTATAATTTATTTACTAACATCTGCCGGTATTCTGAGCCACACGGCCCCCGCAACTGCAAATGTGGTTGTAAAAATTTCAAAAGTAAAACTTTGAATCTCAAGGCCAGAGGAAGGTGAGGCAAACAGCACTGCTTTGAGCATGTTCCATATTTGTGCATGTACTCCATGATCAGCAGAGAAGTGACAGTGAGCAGGTTTAGCTCACTGGAAAGGCTGAATCTGTTTTTCCGGCTCTCTCTGATAAACAGGTTTGCTTTGGCAAGGTCCAACTGTGGCATGCATATTCAGCTTCACCTGCTTGCACCCTGGATGATATTACAGAAAAGCCACATTACTGAACCTCTGCTCAACACAGAGATTTTTCCTTGGCGACCGTGTATTTCCAAAGAGACATCCTTGGAGGTCTTGAAATTTGACATCCTTTGCTTTTAAAGGTCCTGCCGGGGACGCCTCAAGCACCAACCAAACAACAAGCCATCACTTTTCTGAGCCTGCATGGCTGCCACTGCTGCAAACTGCCTTTTACAAACAAAAATCACTACTCGATTATTTCTTAAATCACACTTCTCTCCTCTGCAGCTTTCTTCGGCTCAAGCTTGCTCCTTATCGGCCCTCCAAAGCTGCTCTTTGACTTCCGGTGGCAGCGTGTTGAACAGGTCCTCCTCCACCACCAGACTGCTCCTCTTCAACAGCCGACACTCACCGAGCTCCACCGGGAGACACTCGAGACGGTTCCCTCTCAGCTCCAGCTGGGTCAACCCGGTGAGTTCCCCGAAGCGTGACGGCAGCGTCTGCAGGCAGTTGTTTCCCAGATTCAGAGTACGCAGCTTCTTGCACTTGAACAGCTCTGGGGGCAAAGTCTCGATCTGAAGTGGAGAGAATAAAAGACAGAATAATAAAGGGTGTAAGTTAACAGTGAACAGAAAGGCTGAGTTGTTACATTTTTAATCCATATGCGTTGGCAGATGAGGATGGGATCTGAGATGTGAGCATTAAGAAAATGAGACAGCTGTCGTGACTGGAGAATGGTTCAGTTTTAGGTCCTGTTTATTTCAGATGTTTCCCTATTAAAAAAACATAACAGAACTCTGACCTCAGCCAGAGACCGTCGATAAACCGAAACCCTGCAACTCGAGTCATTTCCTGTATCTGTGTCACATGGGTTTAGTTACGGCCCTGCCTTCTTAGGAGAGTAAAAGTAGTTCTGAGTCTATTGATTCCAATGGGAGAAGTGAACGTGAACACAGATTATGATCATAAAATGGCATTTTTCAGACAGACATATCAGACTTTTTTCTGTCTCAGCAACAAACTCTCCCGAGATCTGGCAATACAGCTAAGCTAACATCCGCGATTGCCACAGATTACTCATTTTTATAATGCTAAATAGCTATGCCGTGTAGATATCTTATGTTAGCAAAATAAAATATTAATAAATTGTGCAAATATATAACTTTTCATCCATCCAGATGGCCAGCCAACAATGAGCAGCCAACACCATAGCTGAGAATTTCTTCCTTGAAACTGCAGTTACCAACAATAGTCTCAAAAATCCAGATTCAGACAGCCAGGTTTTATGACATCATCTCTTAAAAAAACAACATTTCAAGCATCAGCAATGTAACCTTCAGAATGAACGCTATTGTTTGCGGAAATAGCCTGGTCCCATATAGCTAGCTGTTAGCAAATGACACGTAGCATTGCTAGGGGATGCAACTATGTCATGGCAGGTGTATTGCTCACGACTCGACGAAGTGTCGTGTCGAGTGTGAAGTCTTTTGGATGAGCGGTTCTCGAAAAAGCTGCAAGCAGCAATACCAGACGCCAAGCAATCGGCCTTCATGTTATGTACCATGAACTCCTCATCCTAATTCTTGTTGTTTGTCTAAAAACAACATTTCAATATCTATTCATTGATGTCCAAAGTTAATCACATCCTATTAAACCACCTACATGGACACAATATTCACAATTACGCAACTCATTTGAATTGATAATGTGCCAACAGTGTAAAGAGAGGCCTTAAAAACACAAAAGACACCAGAGGGGTCCCATTTAATGGAGCTATTTTTGGCTGCACACAAACCTGCTGGAACCTATTTTCAGTGTTCAACTACACAAGCAAACGTAGTAAAACGGCAGTAATAGTAGCCTTTACTGAAAACACATGATCCCGAGTGAAAAACAGAATTTTCAGGAGAATTTCTCACAATGAACAGAATGAAATTCCTACATTGCAAATCAAATAAACAGCATTTTGTTAAAACTGAAAGCCCAAAGCCAAGCGGACCAACCCAGTCATGGCTGTAATGGCAGGATTTGGTACTGCCCTCAAAATATTTAAGTTCAGTATCTTTGCAGCTGAAATAAACAACATCCTATATAAAGGCCTTTTGTGAGGGGTTAGTTGAAAATAGTAGTTACTTCTCAGGAAGTCTACTGGAGATAAGAACATTTTTATCAGCCCTCAGCCAGAGAAACAATGTGTAATTGTACCATAAATGTGACTAAAGCTATGAAATCCCTAATTATTTCTATTTACTAAACTGAAAGTAAACATATAACCTGTAAAAACCTGCTCTTCATTCCAGACTGGAGGACTTTTATCAAACATGTGTGACAGCAGTTAATAGGGCTGCACAATATAGGCCTATCGTTTTTTAAAATCGTCATCATGATGTCAACTTGCACAGCACATTGGGAAAGACTTCCATATTACTTTGACAGTAACAACCACATATTAAATTACATTCCGTCTGTAGGTGCTATTTTGTCTGAAATGCATTTGCTGTTAACTCTCTGGCCAATCAGACAAAGCCCTCGTCGTTAGGCAGGGTCAACAATAAGGATTGCCCGATGCCCCGGGGCCAGTAAAAGGTTAGTTGGGCTAGTACATACACTCAGTTGCCCCATCAAATCCCTCACATTTGATTGGACTGCTAAAAAGTGGGCGGGCTTAGAATGGAGCTACAGAGGAGTGTTGGCTCCACACACGCCTCCCTCACCAACAAGTTGCAGATTGATTGATGGGTGGATGTCATGATATTATTGGTAGAAATCGGTTGGTACCAGCTGGATCGATTTTGATATAAAAATACAAAGAAATAGATTTTTTGTATTTTTGGGGGGGTATATTGTTAAAAGCTGCACAATATGAACAGGGATGTGATCTAAAAGGCATTTCTCATTTCATCTCTGTAATCTGTTTATTTATCGCAAATAATATCATTATCACGATATTTAATGACATTATCGCATATTTTCCTCATATCTTGCAGCCTTAGCAGTAAGCATAAATTTACTGCTTTGTACAGAACAGGATTGTGGAATTCACTGGAATGCGGATGAAGAAACCAAGATAATATCAGTGACGACTATCTGAATACTAATCTGAATTTCTAAAGACACTTTTATAACTTGGAAATATACAGCAAAATATCTATTGATAATACACAACTGCCAATGCCCCAGTCATGTGGTTATCTTTAAAGCCATAATTCCCACCCTGTCTGTGAAGATCTCAGTAGTTATAAGCGCTGACCTTTGTAAATACCTTATCTGGCCTTTGAGCTAAGCTTATTCACGCATGACAGTAAGATAGATGGGTGGAGACAGATTAGAGATTACCTCTCTAAGAATATAGGAAATGAGAATAAGCTTTCACTAAAATTAAAACATGGAGTGGACTAAGCTTGGGCGGTATAGTATTACAGTATACCTGGGTATTTAGAAATCCCAACAGTATGAATTTCAATACCGTCAAAAATACAGATGCTCCTCTTTCTATTAAACTTATACAGATAAGCTATCATTTGTGTTTATTTGTGTTACTCGCGGGACTCGTGCCAGTGCGTCGCTGTAGCCACCCACAGTGTTTCTTTCATCAACCATGGCAGAAATAACGACTATTGTTGGTTTGAAAACCAAACCGTCTGAAAACTAAATGACATCTGGATCATAGATTGATAAGATCATCTGGAGGAACACACAGCTTGGTGAATTTTCATAATGTTACGAATGGATGACTGCCAGTTCCAGCGCTACTTGAAGTACAGATTCTGATTTTTAATCTACAGCATGATGTAGATTCATAAAAAAGTAAAAGTAAACAACTTTTAAAATGCTTGTTTTCTGAATGGAGTTCGGATCCATCAATATTTTGCCACACAAAGGTGTTTTTTCCACACAATACACGGTATATGACGGTATTACCCTATACCCCGGTAAAACGGCAAGCCGGTATTAAAAAATAGATACCGCCCAAGCCTGGACTGGACAAATTCAAGAGAATGTTTGCCTCTTACCCTGTTTGCTGTCACAGCGAAGTACTGCAGGTTCTGGAGGAAGCCGACATCAGCGTGGATGGTGGTCAGATTGTTGTGACTCAGGTCTAAGAAGCGCAGCTTGCGACAGAAGAAAAGCTGGCTGGGGATTTTCTCGATCTTGTTCCTGTTCAGATACAGCCGCTCCATGTTGGTGAGCGTTCCGATCTGAATGGGGATGTAGGCGATCTGGTTGTACCACAGCTTCAGGCACACCAGCCGGTGCAGGTGCTGGAAGCTGATGATCTCCTCTATCGTCTTCAGGTTGTTGTCCTTCAGGTCAATCTCCTGCAGGTTGTGCAAACTAAAGATGGAGTGTGGAATGCGTTCGAGGTCGCAGCGAACGAGCTCGAGCTCCGTCAGGTTGACCATTTTCTTCAGGCTGTTGAGCACCATCAGCTTGGTGCCCTCGTTGTTGATGGAGAGCTTCTGGAGGTGCACGCCTACGTCCGTCACCACCTGCGGCAGCTTGGTCAGGTTGCTTTTCAGACGTAGCACTTTGAGCCTTTTGAGCTCCCGAAGCCCGTCGATGACGATGTAACGATTGTTCTCGGCGCTCAGGTTCCCGGTTAGGTGCAGCTCGCTGAGGTTCTTCAGACTGTAGATCCACAGCGGGATCTCCTTGATGTCCGTGAACTTGATGTGAAGAGACTTCAGGTTCTCTCTCAGGAAAGCAAGAGCTGGAGCCTCGATTTTAGCCGGTGTGTGATAGAGCCACATCTCCCTCAGGTTGGAGAGTTGGGCGATGATCGGCGGGATAGTTACATCGGGGATAAGCTCCAGCTTCAGCACTTCCAGCTCAACCAGATCGAATACCGTGTCCGGGATCCCACTGAGCATGAACAGATGCAACTCCAGCTTATCCTGGGAGTTCTTGGTGATGCGCTGCCTCAGCTTCTCCAACGTCCACTCATTATTCAGGTTCAGCTGCCTCAGCTTGTTCTCGCTCACCTCTGACAGAAACACGGCAAAGCGCTTGGAGTAGAGAGGGTCGTACTGATCGATCATGTGTAGCATGAAGGCAAAATCGTTCTTCAAGTCGGGGATGTCGCTATAGCTGCTTTCCTCGCGGATTGATTCAAAGGAGTATCGTTTGAGGGAGCGGCTGAGCATCCAACAAAGAGTGTACATGCAGATAAGACCATACACTACAACCAAGCTGATGTAGAAACAGGCCAAAATCTTGAAAAGAGTTGCCAACGGGTGTGCACAATAGAATGTGCTGTACCCTGTTAGCTTCTGAATGTTCACCGTGCACACCACACTGAATCTGATGTAGCGCACATAGTAGGCTGTGTAGCTAATGATCAGTATAAACTTGATTACTTTGATGATGGTCTGACGTATGTAAAGACGGTACACTATATCGCCCTCCTCTACATGGATCCTGAACTTCTTCACCTTTTCAAAAAGAGCCTTGGCCTGCTCCCCTTCCTTTTTATCTAAAACCCCGGTTTCAGAGCGATCAACGATTCCTTGTTCAATTCTGGACTTTGTTCGTTGGAGCATGGGCACGCTGGCCTCGACATCCTCGCTCACGCACGAGGCCTTCTTATCCATCGAACCGTTCATTTTCCCCAGAGGCTTGGGGTCGCTCTCCTCCACCACGGTCTCAGACAAAGCCCTTGTTGTCCACGGGGAGTCAAAGCACTTGAGGAGGATGGAGACAAAGTGCTCCAGTTTAGAGCTTGTGCGGGGGAACTTGAACCAGAAGTTGCTGCAGGCCAGGAAGATAAGGGTGTGGAGTAGCACCAGATAGGGGAAATATTTGGCAAACCAGTGTAGTTTGTTCTCGTAGCAGACAGCATCGACGTAGTTATACTGATGACGGTCGAGGTCATACTGAATGCCTTTGGGTTCCGGTGCATAGGCGGTGCTCACATTTGGGACGGGCATTGTCTCGCAGGACTTGTTGATCACCCACTTGCAAGGCAGGCAGATCATCTTGTCCTGCGTGACCTGCAGCGTACCACCGAACACCGCGATCATCAGCATGACGATCGAGATGTAGTCGGTGAAAACGTCCCACCATGGCTTCAGGATACGGTACGCTGGCTGGGTGTCAGCAAAGTACCGGAGCTCTGTGATGGGAATCATGATGGTTTATCTAAAAAGACAGAAAAAAAAGGGAATTAGTTGGTGACATGTCAAGTTTGAAACATAACAGACTGTTGTTATAGTCTGCATATCAAAAAACTTTTATTCAACAGTAGGTGCTGTATGGTTGCATCTGAGCTAAAGTTCAAACAATTAGTTGATTATTGGATTAGTCAATCGACTATTTGTCTAACTATTTTGATAAATGAGTAATTGTTTTAGTCATTTTTAAGTATAGATGGCCAGAATTATTTGATTCTGGCTCTTCAAATGTGAATATTTTGCGTTTTTTTTAGTAAACAGAATATCTTTGGGTTTTGACTATTGGTCACACACACAAGCAAATTAAATAATTTTGCGGGCATTTTAACATAACAATGTAAGATGCAACTAATTATTTGTATAATCAATTAACCTGGTTATTTTCTCATTTAATCAATTAATTATTTTGCCTATAAAATGTCAGAATATTGTGAAATGTCTTTTTTTTTATAAAATAAAATGAAAAACAAAACAGCAAATCATCAGATCTGAGAAGCTTTGCTTGAAAAATTATGATGTTGAAACTATTAATGGATTATCAAAATAGTTGCAGATTACTTTTCTGATGATGGACTAATTGACCCACCAGCTTCTTTATGTATAGAGCAACGATGCAAGACTATATTTCCTAAGGGATCTAAACAAATTCAAATGTGTGCATAATAAAGTATAGCTACCTCTAAAAGCATGACCAACTACAAATGGATACCATATTAATATCACCATTTAATGCCCAAGTAGAAAGACATCCCCCCTTCTGCTTTTTTACACCTATGCAGAGGAATTAGAAGTGTAGTTAAACCTCATTGAGTCCTGTGTTTCTTGTATTGTGAGAACAGAAATTCAAGCTAAATGCCAACATACTGTACAGCAGTTTGCAGATCATCATGCATGCCATTTAAAACAAAACCACACATAGATCTTTCTAAACTCTGGGTCAGGCAAATCAATAAATCTTACATACAATTAAAGACTGAACTCCAATTCAGTTATCATTATCATACATGCAGCCCAGTCAGCATGTTTGAGGCCAAGTGTGGCGGTTACCAGACTGGTATCACACAAAGAGCGACAGTCATTATATTTGCTGTAGAGCCCACTGTGCATCAGGGATATCCTGAGCATCCTGCATGTGCCGACAGCACACTGCGGTCCAGAGACTGCAGAGCAAGCGGGAAGTAAAAGGATCCTGACACAGCACGCATGTTCACACAAGTCCCCATTTCTTCATCTATCTCCTGCTGTGCAGCGACGTCTCCATGCAAACAAATATTTTCACGTCACGATGAAGTTGTAACAGTGTCTTTTTTAGGGTAATAGTTATAAATGTAGTCTTGAGAAGCTAGGTGTCAAATCACACTTAAACATCTAAAGAAATACAAACATGACTGTCTATTTCTAATTTCCATTTTCACTTTTTAAAGGGGCTGATGACATTCAGAACGAAATTCAGTCTGGGCTGGGATTGCCTCCACACGGCTCTCACCAGAGTTTGAGTGACATTCAAGATATGTCGTGTACACAGCGGGTGCGAATAAATTAATTTGCGCGAATTAATTACATATAAAGTCAATGTAAAAATGCAATTAGACGTGAGTTCCGGTCAGGCGGCGTGAATGAAGCGAGCCAAATGGAAGATTCCAGCATCCAAACTCACGCGAATTAAGCGAGTAGATTATTTTTATTCGCATCTGGTCTGAACACGAAGGGATGAAGAAACAGGGAGGGCCAACAGTTTCAAAGTGAGGGACTCGTATGCACGCGCGGCCGGACCAGCTAACAAAACAAAGAACAGAGAAGCTCGGATCTTAACACACACAGAGGGAGTGTGACTTTTGCCATTACTCCACTATATCTTTACAACTGCTATATTAATGTTCTGTCGTATACCCCACCTTTAAAGCACACAGAATCAATTATCAGAATGGGTGGGGGATACTGAACAACAACTTGAACTTTGACTGGAAAACTCTCCAAAGCAAAATGGAAGAGATACCAAGTGAGACTGCTGACCACGTAACCAAGAAACCCACAAACCAAGACTCTCCCAGATGTCCATTTACACTTCTGTACTGTTAAACCACAACTAGGCTACTTCCCCCCCACATGTGTGACTAATGCAAGAAATACAGCAATCTATGCTTTTTTTTTTCTTCTTCAAGTTGTTTTCGAAGCTTAATGTCAACCCTAGACTAAGCTGATATCTTAGAGAATATCCGAATATCATGATCTTATCACTTCTGCTATTTTAATACAAAGTTGAGAAGAGTATTGAGAGAATATCAATAATGATTGATATTACAAAATCTCAGAGAAGACTTCTACTTTTAGGTCCAACAGCCACCAAGAAGTTGTTCATAATAAAAGGTTGAAGCCTCCCCATAAACTTCAGATTTCCAAATGGATTTTCTCATTACTAGACATCATCTCTCTGGAACTCTCTACAGCTCGAACCATCAATTCGAAGGGAAATACAACCGACGCTTTGTCCAAGGCACTGGAGAAAGTTAAATTAAGTTATATAACCCAGACTGTGACATACTTTCTGTGACTGTATGGAAATGTCCATGACCAAATAATCTACATTGTAGGGCTGTCCTCGAGTCAAGAAATTCCTAGTCGACTAAGACTTGTGATTTTGTCGACTAATCGATTAGTTGATTTAATCGACAGATCTGTAAAGAATCCTGCAAAAGCACCACTTTAAATCTTGTGTTTATCAGAGATGTGCTCATAAGTTTCTTGGAAATAAGTCATTCAGCATGAAAAAAGC
>JAOVVB010260081.1:0-19236 GCA_028570985.1 Heterobranchus longifilis
ACAGTAGGTATATGTAAACAGTACATTCTTTATGAAAGCTGCATAATTTAGGGAATTATGTACAGGGAATATTGACAGGAATGTGCAATATATGAATGTGCTATTAGCCAATCTGTTATGCAATAACAATATTTGTCTCTTAAAAAAAGTCACAATTTTATGAGAAAAAAGTCGGAATGTTTCAAGAGAAAAAGTCGGTGTTTCAAGAAAAAAAAAAAAAAATTATGACAAAAAAAAAGTCACATTTAAGCAAAATGTAAGGTAAAGTGATTCCAGCGTGTTTTAGTGCCATTTTAAGCATCGTAATAATAATCATTGATTGTCAGGATAATATTGTTTATCGCAATTATTTTGGCCAGGATAATCGTGACATTAAAATGTTCATATCGTCCCTACTTGACTTGTGATGCTCAAAGTGGCAAAAAAAGTAATTTGTGACAGTGCAAGATGTAAACATTGATGGCATCCTCCTCAGCTGAGCTGTCCCTTCAAATGAAAAGTTATTGAGGAAAATGTCCTTTTAATAATGGCACTTTTATGTTTTATGCCATTCAGATCATCACAGTTTGATACTTGGCCTCTTGTGTGAATGAAGACTAACTTTTTATTTTATTGACAGGTCTTTGGGCATGACTAAATTATCAGATGAATCCTGGAAAGATGGCTGTTACTGAGCCTGGCCGGTGATGAAGGATGTTCACTGCTGCAACCCTCACCTGAAATCTCCCCCCCATTACCTCTCATAGTACAAAGAACACAGCCACTGTGTCCACAAATGTGTTGTACAACCTTTCGGTCCCCCCATTTCAGACTGGAGCGCTGGGCTGCACTGGATTCGTAGTCGAGACTCATCTCTTTCCCTCGCATGAAACATTATGTCAACCCACACAGAGAAGGCTGTGTAGGCAGACAAGAAGGCACACATGCACACTCCACTTATGATATGGACCAACTCTGAGCTTCCTGAAGATTTATTTGTGTCAATTTTACTTATTTTTCTATGGTAATTGTGAGAAACTGCTGGAATAATATTAAGGGTTGTATTACTGTTCTGTTGATGTAATTGATATGAAGACAATTTAAATGAAGATATTGGTGGTTTGTTCATTTTTCTGTGTGAATTCCTACTAGATGAAGGTGCTGAGTGTTGCATGCTTGGTTTTACTGGGTTTCTTTTCCTTATCATCGTGTAACTGCAATATGACAAATCTTCCATGTGTCCCACAATGATCTGTGTGAATGTATGAATGTTTGATTGGTTCATTGTGAAATTATCTTTAGATTTGTGTTGTATTTTGCTCTTTGCTTACACAGCAATGCAACTCCTGTAAACCACACTGCCCTTATAAATAATACAAAAATGGGGAAAAAATATGGTTTGTGCCAAGGTGCATTTCAGCTGCAACACTCTTTCTAATTCCAGAAGAATCTTGAGTCATTAAAAGGTACTGTTATGGTACTGCATTTTGCAGGCATTTTTACTGCATATCTATAGGTGGTTTTAAGTGTGTGCTTTTGGATACCACTGTAATGAAGAACATGTTTATGCACGAAGGCCTTGTGCCTTAGACAGCTATGCACCCTCATGCAGAGTGCCTCTGACAATTAGAAGCTGTAATGAAAATTAATAATAAAGTCTACCCTGGAACTATAATTGCAGCATTTCTGTTTATTTATGTGTATTATACAATCCATGCATGCCATGTTTGCATCAAAGTCTCACTTTTTTTTTAATGAGAATTGGTTACAGCCAGTTTACAATACAAATCACATTTCCTTCCTGAACATGGCTGATATTCTGAGCACTGAGACAGTAAAAGTACTTTTTCAATATTATATATTTTTTCCATGTTTTTTGTTTTTGTTTGTTTGTTTCTGATAAAGGTCTAGTCAAACCATGTATATACCAAGCAGATTTAATTGTTTTTTTTAAAAAGAACTAATTTGTTATTTTGTGATGTTTTAGGTATTTTGTCTTCTTTCTATCAGTGGAGCATATTTCAAAATGCTCAATCTCTCTGGCACACTGCAATCCACCGTAGCAGCAGCAGCAGCAGCAGTACCGTCAGCATCTGCCGGATATTTCCTATGTGCATGACCAAACAAACGCCTCACAAATGAGTGCTCGACGCTACACACCCCTTGTGACAAAATGGCCCACAGGCCTCATCTGCGCATTCAAAGTCTGAGCGCAGTCTGCAACCACACTAACAGTTGTATTTCTTCATGTGATAACGTTTACATTTTGTGTCTCAGAACCGGGCGTAGATATGTTCCCATCAAGTCAATGTCTGTGTTAATGTAACTCTGCTCTCTTATGCATGACGCAAATAGTAAGGGATCAGCGGTAAACGAGGCCACGCATTGTCTGCCCCCCGCCCTCCCTCTGCTTGTCAGGAAGCAAGCTGATTGGCCGAGGCCTAGCAAAGGGTGCCCGGGGATCCAAAACTGCAGGCCGCACTTAGCTTACCGTCAAAAATAAACCAAAACAATAACAGACAAAACTGAGAAGGGGGAGAAACACCGATAGAGTCAGAAGACGACGCTATCAGGTAAAATTATTTTGAATCGGTTAGAAAGGCATGTGGAATAAGACGCAAGGGCCCAGTCGGCCGTAGCGGGCCTCTTTCAGCCTTTTGGAAAAACAACATGGAAGATAATGCGGCACAAGCTGCTTCACCTAGCTTAGCAAGTTAGCTAGCCGATCGGACCGCCGTCGTCGCGTCAGATTAGACCGACGTGCTACTAAATAATCGTACAGGACATATTGGTTTGTGGCTTATGCTAGTGGCTTTATTCACAGTGTAACGTGATGTGAAGTTGAGACTCAAATGGGCAAATAAGATCGGTTGTTGCCTTCCTTGAATTAGCCGTTATGCTAAAACAAAATGGCGCTCGGAGGAACAGCCCTAGCTTGCTTGCTAGTTAGCTCTGGTGGGTGGAGGGCGGTAGCCGCCCTAGTATGCATTGCATAACGTCTGCGGTACTTTCATTGGTGGTCATAAACTCGGAGCGTGTGTAGTTTTGTGCAGTCCAGAGTACAGTTTTTTTTTTAAACGACTACTGCGGCAGCACCGTGTTAGTTTTACCCCAAAATGGTATGTCCGTGGAAATCAGGGACCCATAACGTCACTACAGATCATTGCAGACATTACATATTTGGCTTGTTTTGTACCGGCCTGTGACGGCAATGCATTTCCTCTCATAAAAACAAGCAGGACTCATCTTTCAGCTGCCTGTGAGCTCTTCCTCCTGCACACTGAGCGGGACAGCCCTTTGTCTCAGCTGGGCTGCAGCCATCAGGCTCAACCAGCTCCAGGTGTAAAGCTATATGTCCTCAGGTTGAGCTGCTTGTAGTACTCTTGATAAGCAATGGATGGAGCCAGTGGTCAACAACATAGCTGCCCTCCTCCTCAGTGGCAACAGACAGTTTTCTGCCATGTGTTTTAATATTACTCATACAGAGAGAGATTATTTGTGGTGGCACAAGTGCCCTTATTATAAAACCAGAGCCCATGTAGAAATGCTGTGTGTTGTAATGTCTTTACAACACATGGACTACACTTAACTAATCTCTGTTCTGTTCTCTGCTATTATCAGCGCAATGTTTAGGAGTACCAATTGTTTGTTTTTGTTTTCTTTGTCAGGGGGATTACCTTGATGGAAGGAAGTGCATCAAATATCCTATTGGTTGTATTCTAAGGGTTTTGTCATCCGATGTGAAGGTATGTACTGAATACTAGACAGTGTGACATTGGTAGTTGGTGCTTTCACTTTCATTTTTGGTAATGCACACACAGAAAGTGGCTAACAGTGTACACTGTGATTTTCAGTCTCTTTTTCCGAGCGAAGACATGGATCAAGGAGGAGGGGTGTTGGAGCTACACACTCAGGAGCTGAAGATGCCCCACGCAATGATCATGCAAGACTTTGGTAGGTGGTCAACCAATCATTTCAGCATGCAACATGTAATCCAAGACACAAAATAAAAACTAAAGCCTAAAGGTCTTCAAAGGTGAAATCTGTAATTTCTTAAAATCATGTAATTACTGTTTACCATGATAAGAGACTCTCTCCATACACTTACTAATCAGCTTTATTGTGTCACACCTGTCAAGTTAACAGTGCAAATGCCATTTAGCTTCATTGACTACCCAAATAATAAAGTTACAGTAACATTACATAGTCAGTCTGACATTTTCACAACAAGATGGTGATACATAAGCCTTCACAAACGTGTGACAAGCTGCTCTGATATCTTCGCTGTAGCTAGAATAGGATTGCAGCGATATGCCGGTTTCACGGTATGCTGTGGTATGAAAATTGACGGTTATCATACTGTGTATATTTGCTTATCTACCATTTAATTTATTTTCAAAAGGGATACTTTTTTACACATACTTACATTAAAAATGGTTTCAAGTTTCAATTATAATAAAGTGTTTGTTCAACCAAAATAAGCCCTTCTGTTTTCATTCCTTTAAGGGTCATTGTAACTGATAATAATTGTCTAATACCATATACTGTGAAACCGTGATATTTTCTGAGACTGTTATCGTACCATGAAAATGTCATACCGGTGCAACCCTAAGCTAGAATGTGCAAAAACGGTGGATTGTAGCTTTAATTGTCATTTTGTGTTTGAAACGCTTTTTCATGCACCCCTCTCTGTGTCCTGTGTTTACAGTCGCAGGCATGGGGGGTCTGGCTCACATTGATGGGGAGCACATCGTGGTGTCCGTGCCCGAGGGTATGCTTCTCTCTGATGTGATGACAGACGAGGGCATCCTCCTGGAGCACGAGCTCGAGGTGGAAGGCCTCGAGACTCACGTGGTTCACGGCCTGGAGACAGAGGTGGTCGAAGAACTGGAGACAGAGGTGGTGGAGAGCTTACATGCAGATGTCGAGGGCTTGGAGGCAGAAGTGGTCGAAGGGCTACAGACACACGTGGTGGAGCTGGAGGCTCAGGTTGTCGAGGGCCTGGAGGGCGAGGTGGAAGTGGAGGGTCTGGAGGCGCACGTGGTGGAGGGCCTGGAAACTGAGGTAGACGTTGAGGGCCTGGAAGCTCACGTTGTCGAGGGCCTGGAGGAAGAGGTGGAAGTGGAGGGTTTAGAAGCCGAGGTCGTTGAAGGCCTGGAGGTAGATGTGGAAAGTCTGCAGTCTCAAGGTGTTGAAGCCCATGAAATTACCACCGAAGACATGGTGACCTCAGAACACAGTGTGATCATGCCTGAGAATATTCTGGGCACAGAGGTTGCAATAGAGGGAGATCTGGACCCCCATCATCACCACGTCCTAACCTCAGACCTCATCCAGGACTCAAACCACCACCACGATGACATGCCAGACCAGGTGTTTGTGGCAGAGCTACTGTCGGAGCACCAGGACAACACTCTGGACCACCAGCTAGTGTCAGAAGGCTTGATGGTGACAGAGGCCAACTCCGAGACCATAATCCACGAACAGCTGCCAGCCGAGGCAGTTCCCCTGCAGACAGACGAAGATGATGATGCAAGAAGCAGCTCCGAGGATTACCTCATGATCTCCTGTAAGACAGCTTGCTGTATGATAACTTATGCAATGTCATGTTTTTATTATTGCTAATTTGTGATAACTAAGGCTACTTGTGTTACTGTAGTAGATGAGGTGGGAGAGAAGCTGGACATAGGAGACACTCCCCTGGAGATCAGCACTGAGGTAATGGAAGACAAGGAGTCTAAAGAGGAGGACGGCTCTGAGGTCATCAAAGTCTACATTTTCAAAGCTGAAGCAGATGACGATTTAGGCAAGTGACTTTAAGAATACTCAATTCAATCATTTCAACAATACAAGTAAGATTCTGAAACTGAATGTAGATCATAGCTTTAAATTGTATTTTTTTTTCTCTCTTTCCAGGTGGAACAGAGGTAATAACAGAGGATGATTACCAGAATGGCCATCCTGACCTGGAAGCTGCGTCGTCAGGCAGACTGGGAGTCGGTCGTGACAAGATGGTCTACATGGCAGTCAAGAACCATCCAAAAGAAGAAGAGGATGACGAGGATGACAGTGACGAGGATGACGATGATGACATCAGTATGTGAAACAGCTTTTCGTCCATTTAGTCAGACGGGTTGTGTGGCTGTAAATAAGTTAGAAGGTATCGACCTTCAGTCTTTGACTGTTGAAAGGAGATCAGTAGGAGGAGGCTGCTGTACGTCAGCATTTGTTTTAGATGACTTGCTCAACAGCAAAATGTTTTTGCCTGTCTAGGCAGTTTGTACAGCAAATGTCACAGCGTGGATATATAACATGTTTCTAACATGACTAGACATGCTATAGAGCATATTTTCAAATAACCAATTTTAGCATGTCTTACAATGAAAAGTGTCTTCTATCCTGTTGATAATACAATCTAAACTGTCTGTGCAGGTAATACTATTGATCAGGTGAAGAATGGAGCGGCGACACCATTTCTACAAATCCGAGAGGGGCTGGGCGCCAACCGTGTCCTCAAACCCAAAGCGAAGAAAAAGAAGAAAGGAGAGACACGACAGTGTCAGACTGGTATGAACAGCATGAACTCAGGGATGATGAGATTCGTGTGATTTGATAATAAGCATTTCAGCACCTTTAAAAGGGTGTTGCATGAACTCGCTGAAAAAGAACACTTTCATTGAACATGCTCATGTTTTTGATGAACGGTGAACTGAACGTGTCAGTTTGCAACTAATGAACGGGAACGTGAGCGTCGTTCACTCTCGCTACAGTTAACGATGCTCATGCACTGCGTTTTGCGGCACCTGGCCAGTGTTGTTTCCCCGTCGATATGCGTTTCCCCCTACCTAAATCTGAACCAAACCTGATCCCTAACCATGGATGGGGAGGAAAACACTATTCGACCAGGGAACAGACACAACACCTGTTCTGAAAAAAAGAGCGGGCTGGATCGGACGTCAGCCACTTCGGCAACGAATTTGAAAGGACACATCGAGTTGAAGCACCCAACTGTAAAAACGTTAAAAAAACAAAAATGGTAGAAATGAGTGTGAACTCGTGGGGGACTGAACCAGGATTGGAAATGAACCTTTTTGTCCACCTGCCACTGTGGCTCGATGATTCCAAAAATCTACCCGCCTATAAATAGATTACCGTTGCTTTTTTTGCGCTGGTGAGTGAAGCAAATCTTGCAGCCACTTGCATTTGGCTGGTGGCTGTTGCTAATTTCCAACCCTAGACTGAACGCAGTTCATAATTCAAAATTCATTTATTTTAATTTGTGTTGACTGAACTCTTGTTAAGTGTGAACCTGCACACCACTGGTTAACAGTATTTCCAACCATCTCTTCCAGCTGTTATCATTGGACCAGATGGCATGCCTTTGACTGTCTACCCCTGCCACATATGTGGAAAGAAGTTTCGCTCAAGAGGCTTCCTCAAATGCCACATGAAGAACCACCCGGACCACCTGCTTAAGAAGAAGTACCAGTGTACAGACTGCGACTTTACCACCAACAAGAAGGTCAGTTTCCACAACCACTTAGAGAGTCACAAGCTGCTGAGTCACAACGAGCGCTCTCCAGAATACAGCGAGTACACGCGGCGCTACCACGAGTCCAGCCCCTTGGGCTCCGACAAGCTGATCGTCAAGGACCGGGAGCCCAAACTGCATCACTGCAAGTACTGTGATTACGAGACCGCCGAGCAGGGCCTGCTCAACCGTCACCTGCTGGCCGTGCACAGCAAGAACTTTGCACACGTGTGCGTCGAGTGCGCCAAAGGCTTCCGCCACCCGTCAGAGCTGAAGAAACACATGCGGACCCACACAGGCGAGAAGCCCTACCACTGCCCGCACTGCGAGTTCCGCTGCGCAGATCAGTCCAACCTAAAGACTCACATCAAGAGCAAACACGGCGCCGATCTGCCTTTCAAGTGCAGCCACTGTCCCCAAGCGTACGCCGACGCACGGGAACTCCAGCGTCATATAGAGATGGTGCAAGGCCACAAGACCCACCAGTGCCCACACTGTGAGCACAAGAGCACCAACTCCAGTGACCTGAAACGACACATTATCTCTGTTCACACCAAGGACTTCCCCCACCAGTGCGACGTGTGCGAGAAAGGCTTTCACAGGCCCTCGGAGTTGAAGAAACACGCGGAGACGCACAAGGGCAACAAGGTGCACCAGTGCCGGCATTGTAACTTCAACGCTCCCGACACCTTCACGTTGAGTCGCCATATCCTGTCCTTGCACACGAAGGACCTCCCCTTTAAGTGCAAGCGGTGCCGGCGAGGCTTCCGGCAGCCCGCCGAGCTGAAGAAGCACATGAAGACGCACAGTGGTAGAAAGGTTTATCAGTGCCAGTATTGTGAGTATAACAGTACAGACGCTTCTGGCTTCAAACGCCACGTCATCTCCATTCACACCAAGGACTACCCCCACCGCTGCGACTACTGCACCAAGGGCTTTAGGAGGCCTTCGGAGAAAAGCCAGCACATAGCTAGGCATCACAAAGACATGTTGATGTAATGTCATCGCGCACACACACAAAAACACTCCTCTTTCCTGAGTAAATCTGTGTCACACACCCAGAGGTAATTTTAGTGTATTAACAAAGAAATGACGGATGTATACTGTTGATGAAGACGACAACAACAACATTATAATTGCCGTTCTGTGTTCTGTGTTGTAATGGGTGTAAACCTCCTCCCCCAGGGGTAATGCAAGAACACATTTTAGATGGGGGCGAAGTCTAAAAAAAGACAGTGTGTACACTGAGTGGGACAGCTGTAAATTGTGTTTTGTTTTGTTGCAGAAAAATCACATATGAACATATATTCAGGGTCTCAAATGTCTATATTTTTATACCCACTCAGCTGAAATGCTGCAAGATGATGACTGTGTCCTATAAAACAGAACGTGGTGCTTTGTGAACGTCATGCCAGTTCTTCAGATGATGTGGAACGAGTACCGGAGAAGTTTGCCTCCATAGTACCAACTAGCATCTCTCATTTTCCTTATTAACCAGCTTTTACCCTGACATTTGTTTTCAATGCCATCTTGGTCTTTCAGGGACAGGGCCATTCGTGAGTTCATAAATGGTTTTGAGTGATGTTGACACACATTACGCACCTTAAAAAGATATTTCATTAAATCAAACAGTTGAACTTCCATCATTTTGGATTTCCCTCCCAAGCCTGAACACTTGGAGTTTCATTAAATTAAATCATGTATAATAGATAGGCTGTTAAATATGTCTTAAAAGTTGATTCAGAAATGTTTTGGTCTGATCAGCAGTGTCTAACAGGGAGGAGGAAACGGTGCAGTTGGTATATTAGTAGAATATCCCTTTAGTGTACACAACACATTTCTAACTCAGAAATCTGCTATTATATCTGCTATGACGGTGCCGATAGTTCACAGGGGTATTAGTATATGAACAGATGGTTGGCTTTACGTTCAACCCAAGAATTGGTTACATCTGACTGCCACTGTAAGTTGCGTACGTGTGATGTTATCTATGACACAGATGTGCTCTTTCAGCTAACCATTTTATTGCAATCATGCCTTACATCTGTTGGTCTTTATCCCTTAAGCACTGATGAACACAGCTAATCAGAAAACAAGTGATTTTTAACTCTCAAACATGCTGTATCAATACCATTCTCTCCGAGATTGTGTGTTTGAGTCAGTAGAAAGCACTTTAATAACTTTTTTGTATTTTAATTTTTAATTACGTGTGTGTACATTTATATATAGATATATAGATATATACATATATCTATGTGTTTATATATAAACCCTAGGTAAACAATTACAGAGCTTTGTGAGTTGGTAAAGGTAAAGATTGTTTTGAGTGTTATCTCTAGCAAGTGGGCACGATCCATTACTGCATCAAAACTGAATTTGTCATTGAAAGTGGTGGGTGAAACCATTTATTGTTTTGTTCTATGGATAAGTGATTTGGTTTTGTGTTTTGTTTGTGCTCACTAACAAGTTTCCCAGACCCTCGTCCTACAGTTCTAAATAATCCAACCCAATCCCAAACATGGGATTATTCCAGTGAAGTCAGTGGTCATCATATTGGCATTAGTCTTTAAAGTATGCACATATGCTGTCTCCATGAATTGATTAATTGTGGTATATATTAAAAATCCCCGCATTTCGTGTACCTTAGTCTATATTTTCTTTCAGTCTGATTGTGGATAAACTACTGGTGGGGAAGAACCAAAATAAACAATTATCTTTTTACGCTTTTTGTCCTTTCTGTCCTGCAAACAGGAATCGCCTTTACATGACATCTTTAAGACCCAGTCAGCTGTTTGATCATTTAACACAGGTACATGCACATACATATTCAGAGGTGTTTGGTTATGGCAAATCTGTATTTTGTTGAGGCGTTGTCAACTGGTTTTACATTTTTATCACAGATCGTCCCTTGATTTTACTCAAGAGGATCGGACAGAATATAGGCCTGATTCATCAGGACGTCAGTTATCTTTTTACGCTTTTTGTCCTTTCTGTCCTGCAAACAGGAATCACTGTTGCATGACATCTTAAAGACCCAGTCAGCAGATCATTTATCACAGGGGCATGCACATACATATGCAAAGATGTTTGGTTTTAGCAAATCTATATTTTGTTGAGACATTGTCAACTGGTTTTACGTTGTATCACAGGTCGTAATTTAAATTTACTCAAGAGGATCGGACAGAATATAGATTAAATTGCTCCACACATCCTTATTTAATTTCGTAGGTTTATAGGCCTGCTTCATGAGGACGTCACGCAGGATTGTGGACATATTTCGACCCTGAGTGACTTCCATGCTCATTAACCACCTCTATAGATCCGTGAAATTGTTCAGAGCAGATGAAAATGAAAGCACCCATCACTCTATCATCCTGTTTGGGAATTTGAAACGTGCTTTATCCACAACCTGCTTCAGCAAGTCTGTTTATTTTTGTAAAACCTCTAATGAGGGTCTGTGTTTTTAGTTGTAGCAGTCAGATCATGAGTGCAGCCCACACATTTGTTGTGATTGTACAATTTCAGGAAGGCCCCGGTGAAGTGATGTAATATGCCAGTAAGCCTCGGTAACTGTGGTTCCAGCAGCCAACAAGCCACTTATTGGTTAGTAAAAGGGAGTTAAAAATTTCACTTAATCACCAGCCGCTGACACATCCGTGCACAGATGTAGGATTTAGTGCATGAGGAGGCTGAACTCTACTGCCCAATCTTGATACTATCCCCCAGTAGTCTCCCACTTCAGCAGGCAAAGAGTGAAATTGATATAATAATCTTAAAAAAAAACACTAAATCCTTACAAAGTTTTACACTTTGATTTTAACTTATTTTGGTGGGTTTCCAATTGCAATGATGCAATCCTGCAGCATTAAGAGCATCTTTAACTCAACAAGTAGACTACATACAGTACAAGCTGAAGTCTTTAAAGTGCTTCAGACAGATCAGAGCCTCACTGGCTTTGCAAACTCCGTAATCTTCCAGGTCGGAAAGAACAGAAAACCAGCTGACACAGTTGCACCGTTCAGTTGCAGAGTTTCAGCATATTTTAGGAAATCATCATACTACTTCTATAATAGCTCTGCTTATCAGTCTGGCTGTTGATGTCTACATCATGTGTGGGTCACGATACAAAGGTTTTTTAATGCATTTAATTAGAAAAAAAGTGGTTGAAAAGAAATTTGATTATGTCTGTAATTAACTGCTGTTAAGTGTCTAGATGCCAAACAGAGGGTTATAGTAAGGAGAGCACAGGTGTTACTACTATCATTAACGATGGCTCTGCTATCAGCCATCAGGCTGTATCAGGTGTGCCAGTAAGCCATGGCAGTGACACAAAGCAATAGTGTCCTCTCGGATGGTAGATAAAATAAAAACGTGGGGGCAGTGCTTCCCAATATACAGTTGGCTTATATCTCTGCATTTCATTTATTTGAAGAAAACTAAATGAAATTGTTATTTTTAAAGTTTGGATTATTATTCAAGATATAAACTTAAAAAAAACAAACTCACAGGATAAGGGTACTATTAAGTATGATTGTAAAAATAAAAAAAAAACAGAAAATTGGATTATTAAAACTTCCTAAAAATAAAAGGAAAACTAATCTCTAATGCAATATTGACAGACAATAATCTGCTCAACACTGTAATAATCTGTTTAACACAAACCTCCTGCAGCTGTTCTGTATTGTTATGCACTGAATATAATATGAAATAGTCATAAAATATGTTACTAAAGCCGGAGATATACTTGCTGTTTAACCATCCGTTTGCGTAGACATCGTGTTGCGTTAATTTCTGAGTACGTACACAATGAACGGACAAAACGGGTGCAGGATACGTGAGGCAGCGCCATGCGTTTGCGTAGTTAAAAGCAAGTATATCCTCGTCTTTAGTCAGGGGTTGTCAGTTTACTCAATGATAGAAAAGGGGTCCCTTATGGGAACCACTGACCTAGGTGCCCCACTTCATGCAGCTGATGCCCTTTTTATTTTTTCTGCCCCCGTCAGCCAGAGATGGGGTCGAAAGTGGAACCACATTTTGTCAAAGTCGTGTACATTTTATATTGTGTAGGGAGGTGGCCTTGGAGGAGGAGGAAACTAACAGATTGATTAAATGATTTGGGTGTCACCATAGAAAGAGAGGGAAAGCACTGACTGAGACGGGAAGAAAGTGGAGTAAAGTGATTTGATTAAAAAGTTTGCCGAGGCGGCCTTCCTGGTTGAACGTCCTCTTTAATTTCATTAATGTGTTGTTCATCTGTCAGAGTGACTGCTGTCAACTCTGTCTCAGTCTCACGATTAAATTAACAGCTACATCTTTTCCCCCTACGCTGAGACTCGCGGGGGATTTGACTCTTTCAACGCACTAAAACCGTACGCGTTGCTGAGATGTGTTGCAGCCGTGTCTTGTCTCGCTTCCGTGTCAGCCGTCTTGAAAGATGTATGACGCCTCATACTGAGGGAAATGAGGCTGTGCAGATGGGTTCACATGGGCACCGCAAACACCTGATAGATGCAACAGCCTGTTCATTTTTGTTGATCCCGCATAAATCACTTACTGGTGCAGCTGTCAGCGGAAACCGCTGAGAACTCGGAGATCAATATGCAGACATATCCATGAAATCCTCACTAAGTAACTCCTCCTTCTCACTGCATTATCCAAGAATTCAGCATGAGTATGTCGGGTTGTTTTTCTCTGAATACACACGATTAAGCAACAGCGGTGGCAGTAAACCACATTTTCCCATTTCCTTACTGAGTATGCTGAACCGCTATCTCTCTCGCCCGAGCATCTTCTCTGCCGGTTTTGAATCAGCGGAGCATCAAACACGAACACACACCTAACAGCCTCTGAAGGCCATCACTGTGATGAGAATTGACAGGCGTAAAAAGATAATCCAGCCGTTGCAGAAGGTCAAACTAATCTATTTGATGTAGTCATTTTGTCCATTTTTCTGAGGATCAATGAGCTATTGTCTGGATGTGATTAGAGTGATGAAACTGACAGTAGAAATCCAGGGTCACATGCTGATGTGCCGGGACTTTAGAGTCAGCAAGTGAATAATTAAGTTACTGAAAATGTTTTGCATGAATCATTAATTCATACACACACTGCAGTAATTTAATCCTTTTCAGTCACTGGCATGGGTTAATAGTTGACAATAATCCCTATATATTTAGACGGTTTTGCCTGAGGGCATATTATTTTGGATATTTTGTTTTGGATGGCAGGATTCTGGGGTTACACAGCATATTGCTCTTGCATATTTCAGTGGGGGGGGGGGCAGCAAATTGAGCTGGGGACTGTCATCATTAACTCGTTTCATTGGCAGATAGCACTGCCGTGTTACCGTCGGTGGCTCACATAACCAGAGTGGTCCGAGCCAGATTGTCGCCAACTAGGCTGTAAGTGCTACAAGGCAGCTGGAGACTGCAGGGCCTTCAGGGAAATCAGTGCCAGAATGCTTGGAGACGGGCAAAATTGGCCTGCTGATTAGTCAGAGAAAGGACTGTGTGGTGGACTACACATGACAAAACAAAGAGAGGGACATGGAGCATAAATGGCAGGCAGCCAGTTGACTAACCTTGCTCAGCAATGTGTCATGTGGTGTAAAAAATATTTCCAAAAGCCAGTAAGTGGAACTTTAGTTTGGATTGTTTCGTCAAATTGCTATTTCACCAACGTTCAAGAATGAACTTTCATTATCATTTCAATCCGAAAAGTGCTATGGATGGAATCAAAACAACTACAACCTTTGCATGTCAAAAGGTCCATCTCCATGACAACCGAGCCAAAATCATCCACTCATGAAGGCTGTGTGATATGGTAGAAAGCTATCGGGGGGGAAAAAACTACTAAGTGGACCTTGAGTTGGGATTGTGCACAGGTCAATTAAGTCAGTATTTGTTCTCAGTTGTGCCATAATGAAAAAGTATAAGAGCAACACTTTAGCTCCTTTTCCCTCTTTGAAAAAATATGCAAATATTGTCCTTTCTTTCCACGTCACACTAGTTGAATGTTGGACCACGACTGGCTTCCAAACCAGTTGTGATGTCACAAATCGTGCTCTTGCATACACGTCTTACATTTAAAGGTGAGCACAGAGAAACTTTCAGCAGATGTGTGTGAAAACAGCCTTCCAGCGTCAAACTCTGCACACATACATCGTTCTGCAAGGTCAAACATCCAAGTGAAATATCAATAAGCAAATCATATTTTGAGTGGAGGGGGGCTTTAATTAGAATAATAACTCATGTAGAATACCAACAAACTGAATCCATAGTTCTTAATGTTCCAGAAATGAAAAAACATTTCCTCTTGAGTATTCACTAGATGTCACTGTTATCCCATCCTTCTAAGAGACACTGACTGCACTGATTACTGAGAGTGCTGCCAAAAATAAATGCATCAAAATTAAATGCATGTCCATTTCTAAGTCAGTGGCTGGGTTTTAATGAGACTCCAGCAAAATTTGAGTTGGGCAGTATATTATTATCATATTATTTTCTTCTTAGGTCACTATTTATTTAGTCCAAAAAAAAAAAGAAAAGAAAATGAGCACATTGACAAAACAATGCATGAATAGATGTTGGGACCACAGGTTTGGTTACTGCTATTTATGGTAGGCTTATTTATGGAATGTATGAATAAATAAATAAATTATAGGGGGAAAACTCCCAAAATGAGGTTGCTTTAAATGGATTCTGTGGCTTCATGTATTTATTTGGGGCGGCTATTTCAATTAAACTTTCAGGAACTTTGTCAGACTGTATTACCCACGATGCACCCTGTGAGCAGATACAGTGAAATGCTCTCGGGAGGACAGGAGAATATTTTGACCTGGATCACAGCAGAGGCGCGTCACCGCGGGTGGGCGTGGCTAAACGGGCTGAATAACGCCGTATCCTCCGTTACGTTGCAGCAGAGTTACCGTCTGACACGAGAGGAGAGGAGCAGAGGGACCGAACAGCTGACCACCACATTTGAACCGCAGAGTGATGGAAAACTCGGAGATCTTTTTATTCACCTTCCTCACCTCTCACTACTTCGGCACCGTCCTCTTCATCACGTGGCTTTTCTTCTGCGGGACACCCACAGATCTCACCAACTATGGATTGCTTAATTGAAGTTGGGCCACCTGATCCTGTTTGCGCCAGGACAACCGAGCGAGATTAGAGCGAGAGAAGTCGTTATGGACAGTTGTGCAAATCGCGCATTTCCTGCTCAGAGAACTGGTGTCAAAAGCAGAATTTCAATCTCAGGATATCACATCTGTTTGCGCGTAAAGGACGTGGACATAACGGCTCCAGTTAACGCCGCCTGAAATACCCAGCGCTATGTTTTAGTAATTATGGGAGAAAGCTGTAGTTAGAATAGAAGGTGTGCTTGTGAGACTGCTTGCTTTCTGCCGGCTTTGATGCGAGAGTGGCGGCCAGTTTTTTTTTTTTTGCGCGCATACCAATTGTGCGCTGCAGATTAGCCGCTCCGTTACCACAGGAGATCCACCGCAGCAGGACCTGCAATCATTGACAGGCAACAGGCCTCACCAACCACTGTGTGAAAGGTGAAAATCCCTTTTCTGTCATTTGAACTTTCACGACAACCGAGTGAGTTTTTAAAGCTGCATCCAAGTGCACCTGTGAGGCAGGAGTAAGCCATGGCTTTACCAGATAGTGGCATATCTGGGGAGGAGGTGCCCTTCCCAGAGATTATAGAGCTCAATGTTGGTGGCCAGGTGTACATAACGCGCTATTCTACCCTCACAAGTGTGCCAGACTCTCTGCTGTGGGAGATGTTCAGTCGAAAGTCAGCCAAAGGACTGGCCAGGGACACCAAGGGTCGCTTCTTTGTGGACCGTGATGGCTTCTTGTTCCGTTACATCCTGGACTACATGCGGGACCAGCAGCTGGTTCTACCGGACCACTTCCCTGAGCGCGGGCGTCTGCAGAGGGAGGCTGAGTTCTTCAACCTGCCAGAGCTCGTCAAACTGCTGGCGCCCAAAATCAGCAAGCAGAACTCCCTCGGCGACGAGGGATGTCAGAGCGACCCAGAGGACTCCTCGCCCGGGATTGACACGGCCCGTAACCTCGGCTCCCTGGGCGCCGCCGCCGCCGCCTGTGCCAGCCTGGTGCCCGGCGCCATGGACGGCAAACGGTCCGGGTTCATCACCATTGGCTACCGAGGCTCGTACACCCTGGGCCGCGACAGCCACACCGATGCCAAATTCCGCCGGGTGGCACGGATCATGGTGTGTGGGAAGACCTCTCTGGCCAAAGAGGTGTTCGGGGAGACGCTGAACGAGAGCCGTGACCCCGACCGCCCCCCTGAGCGCTACACGTCCCGCTACTATCTCAAGTTCACCTTTCTGGAGCAGGCTTTTGACAAGCTGGCGGATGCAGGCTTCCACATGGTGGCCTGTAATTCCACAGGAACCTGCGCCTTTGCCCATGAGCAGACGGACGACAAGATCTGGACCAGCTACACTGAATATGTGTTCTACCGTGAGTGAGACTATCGGCTTTGTTCCCCCCCCTGGTCCCGCACCCTGTCTCCAAGTGCCCCCTACCCCTCCTCCTCCAGCCATCCTGTCCTTCTCTCTCTGATGGCTCCTGCTCCAGTAGATGTACCGTAGATGTTGTGCCCCTCCATCTCTCTGCAGCCATCAGCTTTTATCCTATGAACAGTACCCAGCTGCTGCTCCGACTCTTCTCTGCAGGTCCAATCTGCAGCCCCCCCCCCCAACCCTCAACCATCCATTCCCCTCATCCTCAGGTCCAGCTTTTTTGCCCTTGCTTAAACTGCCGCTCCATCTAGTTGTAGTCCCCCGGTCCTCAACCACAGCAGCCCCACAGCCTTTCCTGCAGAGACTGATACCTTCTATGTACTATTTCCCTTTTGTACTCTATATATTGCATCTGCCTTGGTGAAGCACAATACTGTATCCAAGAGCTAATTTTGTTAAGCGCCCGGTGTGTCTATTTGACTATTAAAGCAGTCATAAGGGCATATGGGAAAGGGCTACGAAGAGTGGCCGTGATGTACAGTACTATACTTTGCCTGCTTGCTCGAGCAGATCGGACTCTCTCCTGCTCCTCTGAACTAAATTACCAAATAATTGGACATCTTATCAGCCTTGAGGGACGTGAGCAGCCCCAGCACAAGAACCAAGTGTAACACAAAAATCTAATTTCCTTCAGTTTTTCTTAAATGTGTCCAGTACCTTGTGGTTGGGAATGTGCCATAACAGTAGTTTGTCTGTTCAGCTGTTGTCATGAATGAATGAAGGGTTATGATAATACAGCCACATGGACATGGGAGGAAAAAGAAATGCTTTTTTTAAAATTTTATTTTGAAAGGGAAAAGTAGATTGTATGTGTGTGTGGAGTTTCCTTTTCAAAGCTGATTGTGTGGCAAATGAACAAGCAGCAGGCTTTGAAAAACGACGAGGAAAGCTCAAATATCAAGAGATCTCGTAGACGGAAAGACAAAAAAAAAAAAAAGGTTGCCAGATGAGGCGTGTGTATTGATTCAGCAAAGGAGCTTTCAGTATTTTAATCACCCACGCTGGGAGGGCTGAGGAGATGCAAGGTGTTACATCACTCATGGCCCGCTGCTCTATTTTTTTTTTCGCTCATTGTGCTTCTTTGACATTTCTTTGCTCAATTACATATTTAAGAGCGTTTTTATTTTTTTTTTAAAGCCAAGACTACGTGTTGTTTCCTGAGAAAAAAAAAAGTGGTAGTCACCTTAGCGGATCACGTTTTGAGTGTTCTGTAAACAATAATGTTATTCTTAATACTCAGTTCGGTATTAGTTTAAGCTGTTGCATATTTGATGATCGCTCTCACTTGCTGAAAGCGAATACCCACAAGAAAGGGTAGGATTACGCTGTAGCCAGCCAAAGCTGTTTTTTTCACTACTGTAGCAAGGGCATTGTGAGGGCAGTTTATAGCAACTTCAGTTATAAAGGAGCGAGTTAAGAAAGAAGGTAGTTTTTCCAGATACAGCCCCAGGACAGGTGTGCACATCATTCATACCTCAGACTAAACTGAAGGCACTTAAAGGAGACATATCACAAAAAACTTTTACAGTGCTTGTGCACATACATTTGGGTATCTGCAGTGCCTGCCAACCCACAAACTGTGAAATAAAACAACACAGTCAGGTTGTTGTCGGCTGCCCAGATCTGAAAACGTTGTTCTACAAGCCGTTCAGGTTTGGCTCTGTTTCTGATGTTAAGTGCAGGACTCATTAGAAAATACCCATCTGAGTATCTGAGTGTAAATGTAGCATAATTAAATCTGTGATATTAACAATAAAAAAAAGTTTGTGTCTTTACATAAATATATCTAGTTTTGAAGTGAATCTGAATTTGTTGAAAACACAAGACATTGTGCATTTTCTTCCTTAACAAGATGTAATCCCAGCCAATCTTCTTAGGTAGGCGGTGTAATCAATTATCCAATCAATCAAGTGTGGTTTGAAACGATTCTCTTCACAAGTAACCACACTTTCAGAATTACGGCTTAAAATCATTGTAAAATACTGGTCTTGCTTGATCTACATCATAAAATTAAGTTGACTTTGCTTGCAAATGTATTTTTTACGTATAAAACATTTAAGTAGTTTGCTGCAAAACTAGCCTTACTTAATCAACATTGTAATCTGTAGTAGATCAAGCAGGATATTTTGTACCTTTGCAAAAGTGTGCCATATTTTTCTCGCAAGCC
>JAOVVB010260086.1:0-16276 GCA_028570985.1 Heterobranchus longifilis
CATATCATTGGACAGTGTTGGGAAGGTTACTTTTAAAATGTATTCCACTACAGATTACTGAATACATGCCCTAAAATGTAATTTGTAATGTATTCCATGAGTAATAAGTAACATTTTCTAAATACTTTGGATTACTTTTGGAATACTTTACAATGGTCTTGCTGAGCTCATTTGTCTGTCTCTTATATTTCCAAATTGTTGCACTTTTTGTTGCACTTTTAAAAAAAAAAATCTGTTCATGTCAGATGTCTCATGAATTTTAGATCAAATATACAAAAAAAAAAAACTAGAAGGGCACAGAAAGTGCAGACCTCCATGGCCATGCCCTATCTCACACTGTTAACGAAAGTGAAAAATAATGTGTGTATCCGCTCCGTGATTTGGATCAGCTCCAAAGTTTAATGGGTTCTTCCTTGGCTCGTGCTGCACCCTTCCAACAAGTTTCATGAAAATAAGGTCAGAAGTTACTGACAAACAAACATAACCTCCTTAGTGGAGGTAACAGAGTAATCCCTTAAAGTAATCTATTTTAAAGACAGTAACTGGATTCAGAATACCACCGATTTAAACTGTAACTGTAACACAATACAGTTACTCCTAATAAATATGTAATCCGAATACTTGTATTACTCCCCAACCCTGGTCATAGAGCAGTTATTCAAGTAATAGGCCGGACAGGACAGGATGGACAGGAAACACTTCTGATCCACGTTTAAAAATGCAATGATTCACTAATCTGCACTCGTGCAGACAGCTCGGGGTGGGAGCCTCCTGTGTTTCCACAACAGGCCAATTTCCTCGTGAGCGGGGATTCGATGAGGTGCTGGAAACGTTCCAGAATGAATTCAGCTCATGCTTACTCAAGAGCATCACTCAGCTCCCGCAGGTTTTGTCGGCAGGATATTCACGCCGAGAATAATTAGAAAAATCTCAACCTCAATAGTTTGCAAACTGCGAACGCTGCTGGATTAAAGTCACCGAAACAATCTCGAGATGATGTGTGACATCGGGTAGAGGGGAACCCTTATTGTCGGAACGGAACGAAAAGCAAAACGAAAGCTAAAGTAAACACGTTCAAAATACCATGAAACTTCTGTCACGTGTCCCAGTTGTTGATATAGGCAGGGAAGGACAGATCTGCACTTTCATTTTGTCTGCAATAAATTCTGTTCCTGCCATCAGCACGGTCAGACACACAAACTCAGGATTGATTAGAAGTGTCAGTTTCCTACTCTCTACCCCATCCACATCATGGTCTGGTAGTGATACATTTAATTAATATACCACAAGATAATATACTTGGAGATTATTGTAGAAACGCTTCTTCTTTTTTTTTTTTACACATTTGATGCCCAGTAATGGTTTAGAGAGGCAACCTGCAATTTTACAGCAATCAATCTGTTTCTATTTCTGTTTTAACAACCTGAAGATTGTCATTTCAGCAGCAAAACAGTATTCAAATATCTGAGGAACATTAAAACTGACAGACGGAAAGACGCACAAAATCTATTCATGCGACACTAAAGGTCAGTATGCATGGCCTCATGTTCAGCACACACACTTAGAAATACTGATTAGTAATCAAACTGACAGACTGATCAATAACCATGGAGACAGGGTCAAGGTTAGACACACACACACACACACACACACACACACACTGGATAAAGACATACTTGTGCATTTCCTGGATCAAAACCTTGAAGTCAAAGGCAAATGTCCAGTGGCCAGAATAAAAGTACATACAGTGGCACTGTATGTTTCTGCAAACCACAGATGTGTTACATTTGTTGCATGTGTCATACGTGTCATATCAACATTTCTAAAGTGACGTAGTTCAGATGCATATGAGCTGAGTTTCACGTCAGCAGGTGGAGACGTCTGCCGAGCGACAGACCACTGTTCGAGACCAACACAACCGGGATTTGTTTTTAAAGAAAAGATCGATTTTGTTATTTACATTGATTAAATAACTTACATAACATACATTCTTATTTTAACCCAAACCACGATGTGTTTTCCTAAACTTACCCACCTACTGTTGCTGCCTAAACTTAAGTTTTGTTTGAATTCACAAAACTGTGACTGTAGTTTGGCACATAAAAGTGACACCAGTGGGTCCTGAAAGCACAGTGGGGTGCTATTTATATGCTTTCCCATAAGATCACACTGATATCCGCTACATATGAAATGTAACAATTTAACATATCCGTGGTTTGCAGAAACGTGAGACGACATTCATTCTGGCGATCAGGTTGAAATCTCCACATTGCATTTTTATTTA
Source organism: Heterobranchus longifilis (assembly GCA_028570985.1). NCBI lineage: Eukaryota > Metazoa > Chordata > Actinopteri > Siluriformes > Clariidae > Heterobranchus > Heterobranchus longifilis. The sequence goes on from JAOVVB010260086.1 coordinate 2,285, forward strand.
GAATTTGGATGACTGTTTGAAATATCATAAATATAAACAGCAGGCAGATCAAAACAACATTTTTTTTTTTTTAAAACAGACCTCATTTTGTAAAATGTTAGATCTGTTGTTTTGTTAATTCTTTTTTTTTTTCTTATAAAAAAGAAATGATGATTTCTTTTTCTGATCACATAATATGTTTATAGGCAATTGTAATGTATGATAAACATTTTTCCAAATTTTTAAATGTATTTTTATGGCTGCCCCCTCTTTGTCGATTAGTCGGCTAATCTGTCGTTTTGTTATCAGCCGACTATCAGTCGATTAGTCATTTTTTATGCGTTTTTCATGCTAAATGACTTATTTCCAAGAAACTTATGAACACATCTCAAGATTTAAAGTGGTGCTTTTGCATGATTCTTTGTGGAGAAAGTTTTACAGATCTGTCGATTAAATCAACTAATCGATTAGTTGAAAAAATTGTTGACTAAGAACTTCTTAAATCGACTAAGAACTTCTTAAATCGAGGAGAGCCCCAGTATTTTTTTTTGCATATCACAATCTAACTGAACTACCTACATCCACTGACTCATTTTCTTGCTGCTTGTTCAGCTCGGCGTCACAGTGACACCAGCACCTGACGGCCATCCTCCCCAGGGCTACAAACCACTCCAACTGTCTCCCGTTGAGTGTGGAGGAGCAGTAACTCACTGCCAGCATCGTCCCGGATCACTGAGTTTCTCGCCCACAAGCAGACACGAGCCTCCCCGTGGAGAAACCTCATTTCGGCCACTTCTGTCCTCGCTCTTTGTCTTTGTCAGTCACTACCCAGAGTTCATGGCCACAGAATGGATATCGACCGGTAAAGTTAACAATTCTTCACTGCTGTTTTACCAAAGTCGAGCTCTTTGTTTAAGAATGTGAAAGCTGGAGCAACTCTGTTGTTGGCCTGTTAATTCTATTAGCCATTCATGCAGAAGAAAAGGAGGATTTTCTTCTCTAAATGTGTTTTCTGTGGATTTTGTGTTTGTTTAGATATTCGACTGATACTTCAACACTGTATATTAGGGCTGGGGAATTAATCAAATGGTATTTTCAATTATGATTTTGGCTTCCAACGATTATGAAGACAAGATAATCGGGATAAAATGATTATTGTGTCACATTCCGTTATAAATCCAGAATTACCTGAATATGTTGAACATAGTTTACTAAAATGTTGAATATAAGTTTAGGAGTTTTCAGAAGGTTGTGGCAGTGCACTAACATTGTAACATAGTTTGCCTTATTTCATTTGATCCAATTTATTTATTTTTTTAGAATATTTATTTGAATGTATATATATTTATATATGATATAATTTATTTTAATTTAATTTTTTATTTGTTTTTAAGTTGAATTATATATAAAGTAAAAGAAAATCCACTGTTAAAAAGACAAGTTTTCTTTTTTCTAATGTTCAAAAAATTTTAAATGATCATGATCTCAAAATGGACCAAAATAATTGTGATTTTTACCATAATCGAGCAGACCTACTGTGTATTTTCACTTTTTGATGATGAACTATTACTTTTTCTGGTCTTTCTTTTAACCTAAACGTGAGCTCAGAAAATGTTTGATATTCAATCTGATGAAAGGTTTGTAATTCCATGCGATGACAATTTTGAAAATAGATGCTTTGTAATAACAAATGTTGTGTTTACAAGCTGCCTGTGCACTTAACAGGTGGGTATGACAGCCTTGCAAACTACACAAACACACAAACACACGCACACAAGATCTACATGGTTAATCCTGGCAGGCAGCCCAGATCATCTCCACCCTAAAGGGTTAACCTTTTGATTCATTTTCAATCAGGGCCACAGATTATCTGGCCTAACCCTGCTGGAGTGGACTCAATCTTGGGCCAAAGAGTGAAGTAGAGCAGGGATTTCTCTCAGGAGGAATCAATCACTTTGCCAAGCTCCTCAGAGCTAGCCTTCACGTGGACTTAACCGCTGGATTCAGTCCCCATCTTCTTGTCCAATCTCATTCTGTGGCAGTAGGTCAAGAAATACACGGCCTGAAATCACTGACCTGACTGGAGCAACATCATTGGTGCGGTCAGTGAGTCGGAATTTGGGGAATTTCAGGTGGGGAGGCTGTAAAATCCTTCCAAATAGTCCAAACAACAGCAGATGTTCAAGGGTCAGCGTCTCTCTATCAAATCGTATTCACGTAATTTCAACAACGCTGGCCGAGCTACATTCAGGTCACCGGGTCTGTGTGGCATGTTTGCGTCTGTGGACGGAAAGTCTGATATTTGAGAAGGGATCGACTCACACACAGCCACAGGTTTTAGCTATGCGTCCTATGGATTAATACACATATATCTTAACATTTCTCTGCATTTGCCTGCATCCCGCTGCAGATTAGGACAGGGTTAGTATGTTGTTTGCAGCATGATATCACTAAATCACGGGATTAGAGGAAAAATTTGTCTTGCGTTTCAAACAAAACCATTAAGCTGAGTAAAGACTGGAAACCTCACTGCGATGGCTTTACACTTTAGTGATCTGAAGCATTCTGATAAAAACAATTTTACTCCACTCAGTGATGTGCATCAAAAGGCAGCGAGTGGAAACTCTGAAACAGATTGAACTGTGGTTGTCGGTGCGACGCAGATGCTTTTATATTAACTTCACTTTTACCCACAGGAGTGAGGGAGATGTTACTTATTTGTTTTCCTGCACCATTAAATTGATGCATTATTTATGAAGTCAAATACCCAGAGAACCTTGTTGAAATGTTAGTGGGATGTTGAGATACGGAAACCGGTGAATCATTTGCCAATTATTTCCCTGTTTATGGAAGAGTGCTCTCCATAACTCCCTCACTAACTGAGAAGTTGAAGTAGACAGGATATAACATGCCAGTAATTTATGAAGCCAGGGCAGACAACACAAGTCATGTTGGCGCTCAAGCATTTTACTGAATGGCCTTGACGGCGAGCCCCATCAGTATGCGAGTGCCTTAAGTAACCATTTAAATGCATGGAGCTTATCCTTCATGAGGATGCTCAAATATACTGTTCATCATGGTGGTGATTCGACTTGGTTTCAGTCTCTTTTTCTGCTTCATACGTTTCAGTGATAATTAAATTTTATGTGTCCCCTCCTAAACTCTTGCCCTCTGCAGACTCAGCAACATAGTTGAATAATTATAATGTTTTCTGGGAATTACATTTTAAGCTAAACATCCTCTTGGTTTATTTAGTTATGTAGGGCCAATATGTGATGTTGGCATACTGCAGTGTGTAATGTGGCTATATTAGTGTATTCTCGACCAAAACGGCAGGTAGAGGCTATAGCACTGGCATCTGTGGCTAACAAACTAGCTACTTAGATGTCTAAATGTGGAAACAATATCACCACAATGCATGCAAGACAGCCAGGAAAAAAACATTTGAAGAATAATAATACACAAATGTTCAAAATGTTGAAGACATTTCAAATGGCAATGAATCAGAACTGTAGACATGAGAGAACCATGTGAATTTAAGCACTTTTATGCATGAGTATATGTACGTATGTATGATCCGTGTTCTATGTGTGTATGTGCATTGTGACGTTGACAAGTGTGTTTTGTGATGCAGTGGCTTGGAGCCCAAGACAAATTCCCCTATACGGGAAAATAAAGTATATCTTATCTTATCTTATCTTAACTTAACTTAACTTAACTTAACCAGACTTGACTCACTTGACTTCAAGATTTAATTTGATGTAAGACTTGAAAGCAAAATATTCAGGTCTCGTGTTTTGAACTGGTACAGTAACCAGGACAGCACTATGTAGGCCTTGTATAGCACTTTGAATGTTTAATGTTTAGTCCTCTACATTGAAATGACTTGGTCTCAGTTACGTTAAAAATATCTTATAAACACAATTTTGATTTAAAATTGTTTCAATGTGACTCCACCTGAAATACCTGACTTGGATCTGGAAATCTAGAGAAAACTAGAAGGACTATGACATGTTATATCTTGTTGTATGGTTTTATGGAGGTTTTATGTACCAGACTGTTTCTTAGTCTTGAGTCTTGTCATCACCGTGAAATAGTCTGGCACATAACCCCCTGTAAAACTGCAACTCCTTATCTAACTTAGCAAGAAACCAAATGAGTGCATTTCCCAAAATGTCAAACAATTTCTTTAACAGCAGCCTGATAAAAGAAAAAAAAAAGAAAATCGCTCACCTGAGAGTGAAACTTTCCAGGGTAGATGTGCTCCCCAGGAAGACGTAGAAAGTTGCGACGTCTGTGGACTTCAGGGGCTTGGAAGAGGTCTGGATCACCACGGCGCCTCCCAGCCTCAGTCGAAAAAAGGTGGGGTTTCCTGGTGGAGTTCTGAGCAGATTGACACTTCCTATCCGCCTCATCGGTGTCCCTGATCCCCCAGAGTCTCTTCCTCTTCCCACTCCGACACGTTGCAGGCTGTCCTGCGGGGTACACTGGCCTGTCTGATCCCTCCGACTCTGGAAGTAGACCTCCACAAGGTTCCCCTGAAGACCCTTAATTCCTTCGGTTCTTCCTGCTTCCCGACTAGAGCTTCCTGATCGGCTGCCTGAGCTGAACCAGGCGGGTTCTGGCTTCAGCTGGGCCACACAGAATCCACCTGGAGACACCAGGCACGCACCACGAACTTCCCTCGTCTCCCAGAAAGCGTAAGCCGTCACACAGTGAGCTCCGTCCTTTGTTTTGGCTCCATCGCTTTTCCTGCCATTATCCTCTCCAGACCCCATCCTTTCTTGCCCAACATTGATGTCCCTTTCTGTCGGCATGTGGAAGAGAATCTTGACAACGGGGGATGAGGAACGAACCTGGCGGACCAAAATGACTGGCAGGATCGTGCGCCCACTGAGGAGCAGGTCTGGAGGAATCGGTGCATCCACAGTCAGGGGGCCGAACGAAGCATTGACAGCTGGCTGCAGAAGCCCAGCGCCTTTACCAGTGATGAGAAAAGTCTGAGTCTGAGCCTTCAGACTGGAGTTCCCCGATAGCTCTGGACTGACCTGCCTCAGAAACACATGGTTCCCATTGAGGACTTGAAAGTTGACAGTGGGATAAACTGGGGATGGGGTGGAGGATGTCCCAATGTCCACATCAACTTTCTGACTTTCAGCAACTGGAAAGGAAGAATTTACAAAGAAGGATTAGTATAACTACTGTACTGCTGCTTAATTAAAGGAATACTTCACCCTCAAAATGACTATTTGCACATCAATTCCTCAACGAGTGTTGACTTGGATTCTTGAAGAAAACTTTGTTTTTTGTCGCATGCCTCCACGGTGAACGGAGAATCCAAAAGCGGAGAAAAGTCTTGGTGCATTGAAGTAAACGGCGGTCATTTACAAACTCTCACACAACTTGTGCAGTATAATCCAACTCTCATTCATCCACTCATATGCTCTGTAGTTCCCAAACACATGTATTTTTGCTGAAACCTTATTTAACAACAGACAGTCATCTGCTTGTGCAGGCGCACGACTTGTCACGGACGAGTAGTGCGCCTGCACAAGCTTCTCGAACAAGGAGTGAAAGTGTTGTACATAGTAAGGTTTTTAGCAAAAATGCATGTGTTTGGGAAGTACTGAGCATCCAACTTAAAGGAAACTTGGATTACAGTATACTGCACAAGTTGTGTGAGAATTTGTAAACAGATGTTTTGATATGACATCAAAACATCGTGGCCGCCGGTTACTTCAGTGCATCAAGAATTTTCTCAGTTTTTGCATTCTTTGTTCACGTGGAGGCATGAGAGAAAAACAATATTTTCTTCAAAAAACTGAAGGCAACACATCGTGACTAATTGATGAAGTGGTGAAGTATTCCTTTAAACTCAACATTTCAGTATTAGATTTCAAATATGCTATTAAAATACACAGTTTCTACTTACAAAATGACTTTAATTGAGAGCATTTGATGAGGATGGCAGGAAGACGAAGGGTCGACAAAGGGATCACGGCTGGAGAAACAAAGGGTCGAGGGACAGGGGGGAGTTGGGTGCCACAGGGATCAAGGAAAAACTGGTGAGGGCAGGTAGGTCATCTCGAGGAGCAAAGTGCGGTGAGTCAGGGCAAAAGCAATGACTCATTTCTCCATGTAGTTCCTGCACTGACAAAAGGAGAGCAAAGGAAAACACACAAGGTGTTTGTGGTGGAGTAATGTAAGAATTGAGACAAACAGGAGAGAAAGGGGTTAGGCCTGAAAAGCATTGGCCTTCGATAGTAAAGTGCTTCTAAAAACTGTGCTAGGAGACTGAGATTGATCTGCACTCTCGAACATGAAATGTATGTGAAAAATAACTCGAAAAGTAATTACTGCAACATTAAGATCATTAATTTTAAGGACCGTCATAACTGCTGTGTAACGAAGAACAAGAAGGGATTTTTTTAACAGTTTTATGCTCAGCACATTTTCACTCACACTGCAAAAACCGCTGTCTCTAAAAGTTAAAGAGACTATTCACATGTGCCTAAGCAAACCACTGTGAAAACCGACACTCCTCCACTTCTATGAAGTGCAGATATAACGATAACGATGGCACTCAACGTAGTTGGACTGATGGCAAAAGACCACAGAGGGTCATTTCTATTGCATACAATGTAACCAGATGGTAACAATTATAGTAAATTCACAGGTCGCATATTAAACGTTGAGCCAAATGACACTTTGTTGCTCAATGGCTCGATTTCAGGGAATTAAACACATTATATTCTCCATTGCAGATATCATAACTAGCACTAAAACACAGGAATACTACGTGCATAACTCTTTTGTGGTCTCCATTATACGTCAACAGATATTTAATTTTTCCTCTCTCCACCTACTACATCAATGCGATGCAATAAAGAGAATGGCAAATGAGTGGCAAAAACCTTCGCTTGTGACTTCCATGAGATGACTGTTTTGTCCCAACAGGATGCTGCATGTGACAGCTCCCACCTCCTCCTGCCAGAGATGCTTGGTAGTTTGCCATCCTCCGTGTCGAAGTGCTACAGAATTAATGTGCGAATTTGACTTTCTCTACCTCACAAACATAACTTATGTATGGCAAAGCAGAACCTCCTCAAAGGACATAGAAGTGATATATCATTCTTTGCTGATTTTCTAACCATATTTCATGAATACATCTATATGGAAATCAATTTTCTTTCTAAAGGCAAAGGAAAATATATGAAAAAAATACAGATGTCGGAGTTGATATTAAAAATGTAGTATTCAGAAAAGCACAAAAGAAAACTGTCTCATATATTCCAGAGATCAGAGTGATGCCGAAAGGTGTTTCACATTAAAAGGCCAAAGTAGATATTGGCTGATACGCATCACATTTGCATGCAGAAATAAGGCAAACCAAGAGTAGAATTAAACATAATGCAAAGGTCATTCAATTGTAGATCAATGCTTTATTTCCATTCTGCTGCTGTAAACCTGTCTACCTGGGGCCATCGGAACAAACGTTTAATCGTCTAATTGGTTTAAATAAACTGACATTTCAAGGGACTCTTTATCATCTCCACTAAGGGGATGAAGTTTATCTATGAATAGACCTTTTAAAATAGGCCCCTGGCCAAGGATCAACTAATTAGATTTTGGTGATGATCCACATCTGAGATTTCCAGACGATTATTGGCCTTTAGCCATAAATAGGAATTAATAGTTAAAACATCATAATCAAGGGATTCCAAATCCTAGCACGTTTTATACAGTAGGATAAATAAATCAATTTAAGTTTAAATGCTGACTTTGGGTTTAAGTTGGAGAATTATTCTTTGGCAGAGGTTCGTGCTCTCCAGTCTATTTTACAGAGTGTCTATTTGGACCCGAGTGAGAATAGCAGCTATTCAGCTATTTACTCCCGGCCCCCCTCACCCTCCTGGCTCCTAGTAGAATAGAGAGCGACAAAGTACGTGCAGGGAGGAGGTCATGGTCAGGCAACAAAACTATGTGGTTAGGTTTCGGCAACAAACCTGAGTGCCACTGTAATAGCATCTGCTTTTATTTTATTCTCAGTATTCTACTCCAACAAGCATGAGAGAGAGGTCTGTATACTTTCAGTTTTCATGTAAAAATAGAACATTTGCTGAGACCATGAGACCATGTACAGTAATAAACCAGCCGGTACTGTCTCAAGGTTGTAAATCCATCTTGTTAAAATATATCCTATACTAACTGGCCCATATCACGTTGCAGGTGTACGCTGCAGGTCAAAGCAATTCATGGAAGGAAGAAAATAATCCTCAGTCTGTTTCAAAATAAGTCTGCAAAAATAAAGTGACTGGGAAAGGAGATTTCATGCTGAGATAATGATTAGAAGTAATGCTCTTACACACACACACACACACACACACACACACATTTCTAGTAAACACTGTTCTGTGAGGCAAACATTTAAAATAAAAGTGTGTGAATGAAGTTTTTGCAATCATACCGATAAGATCGCAGTATTTTAAGTTGCAAAAATGAGTCCACTGCTGATATACACTGCTGTACATCAGTGAACATATTATTTATTGATCAGATATTGATTTTGTGAATCCTGGCTGCATGCCCTGAAGTATCTTCACTATTTGAAACATTTTAACTGCTATTGTAAATGTGAGTTCAACCTGAGATGATCTCGCTGACACAACAGGCGGCACATCTGTGACTGGACGGAAAGATAAGGCTCCCATGCATATTCATGGATCCCATGCAGGGAAGATATCAAAGGCTCAACACTATCACTTAGACACGCATTAGGCGCTCAGCTGAGTCCTGCACTAGCAGGCATACAGCAGTCCCACATACTATATGTGATGGAAACTGCACACACTGATATCATGTGCAGATATAAGCCCAGCCAATCTCATATAGTATTCTTTTGCATATCGGTATCACGGAGAGACAGACAGCTTACTGCGACTTCATCGCTCCCAGTGCAGGTTATCTTTAAACAACCAGAGAAACAGCTGTGCAACCACAGCGTCAGGCCTCTTTAATCCCACAGATGAGGCTTTCCGATGCACACGGGAGAGCACGCTGTCACTTTCATTTAGACAGACGCACAATGAAATGGACAGAGGACATGGGTAGTAAACACAAAATCCCTGCAAAATAGTCAAACACAACCCCATGTCCTTATAAAGCCATATCATTGCAACAAAATGTTTTTACAATACCAATGTGAACATTTTCTAAACTGGTTCTATATTTGTACATCTCACTTAATGCATGGATGGATTACTGAACGGGCCTACTGGGCGCAGGCACAGGGGCCCATAGGGTCAGGGACCCTGATTTACAAAATGTTGCTGAAAAAAAGGCAGAAACGATCAAAAAGATATATGTAATGACTACAAACGACCCAAAATGGCTACAAAGAGACACAAAACGACCACAAAGACTCGCAAAATGACTAGAAAAATGTACAAGACGATCACAGAGGTGCAAAAAAACTATATAGATGTAAAATAGACACAAAACGACCACACAGAAAGAAGCATAAAAATAGATTCAAAACGGCGACAAGGAGATGCAAAATGACCACAAAGAGACCCAAAATTACTACAAAGAGATGACTAGATGCAAAACAATCACAAAGACTCACAAAATTACTAAAAAGAGATACAAAACGCCACAAAAACATGCAAAATTACTCAAAATAGATGGAAAACCATCACAAATAGATGTCAAATGACTACAAAGGGACGCAAGATGACTCTTTGAGTTTGGGTGTCTTGTTCTGATGTAGACAGGGTGGGGGGCCTCTTACATGTCTGTGTCCAGGGGCCCATTGTCTAATAATCCACCCATGACTGAATACACACTATAACTGCATAGTCTTTTAGTGGGCCTATACTAAAAGATTGTGCTAACAAAGACAGCATACTGTCCTATTTTGTGCAAATGTGATATTACACCAGAAGTAGGGGGCAATAAAGCAAATCTTGTAAATGTAATATGTGTGTGTGTTTAGATCATCAAAGCACATACAAGAGCATATGCTGTATACTGCCATCTTCTTTAATGTTCTTGCCTTTAGGCGACTTCCAACCCAGTTAATGTCATATGTGTGAAGTCGCTCTCTGCTCCAACAACACACATGAGCAACACAGAAAGAGTCAGAGATCTCACCTTTAACAGCTGCAAGAACAGCCACTGCGACGACTGGCAACAATGAGCGGAGGGAAGAGTTGAGCATCATTTCAGCAAAGTTGCAGCTTTGATGACTGTCTGCAGTCGGTTGAAAGAAAACGCTGGAAGCAAATCACTACATTGTCTGATATCCGGTAAAGTTACTTCCTCTGACGGTAGGAGGATCAAGTGAGGGGAAAAAAAAGAAAAATTTGTCGCTTGACTTCCTTATCCACACAAAGCTGCGTCTTGTTGCATCTGGAATAGTTTTGAATAGTGGTCTGCTCCTTTTGGTTCCTGTGAGTGATGAGAGGGATGTTTTCCTCCGGGAGCACACGGAGCTGGCACGGCAGGACAGCAACAGGCACGGCTTTTCCCATGATAGAAATCAGTAAACATGTGCCGTCTGTCAGATTAACCACGACCACGTGGGCAATCGCCGGTAGGGGCAGAGCCGCGAGCAAATTAAATGCACATGAGGTCAAAGGATCAGTGGTTTCTCCACTCATTTTAATGTTCATTTAACAAATTAAGGATATGACTCTGGGCTGACCGGAGAATTTATATGCAGTAAGTGGAAAACATCATCATCATCATCATCATTATTAGAAATTAAAATATTAAATACAAATTAAACAAATAATGGTATAATAATTATTATTATTAGTAGTAGTAGTATTACATTTTTTTAAATGAAATAATGGTATTATTATTATTATTTTTATTTTAGTCCTTACTTGTTGTAATATATATATAAAACACATGCAATATTATTGTGATATATATGTGTATATGTGTGTATATATATGTGTATGTGTGTGTGTATATATATATATATATATATATATATATATATATATAACGATAATATTGCATGTTTTCTGGTAATTCAATAAACAAATGTAAACCATACATTTAATAAACCATATGTATACTCATTAGTAGTAGTAGTATTACATTTAAAAAATATGAAATAAACATTACATTAATATTGCATGTTTTCTGGTAATTCAATAAACATATAACCACATGTATACTCCTGTGAATTAAATGACAAATTAAAAGTACAGAGTATTTTCATATAGAGAAATTTTTTTTTCCAACCTACACTGACTTGTATGTACTTTTACATGCATGCACACAAATGCACATCATATTTTCAGGGAAATTTGAGTTTTTATTCTTTTAATTTTTATTGAGTACTTGTTATTATGAATTTAGATGATGCAATTTTGTATCACGACATCTCGATATATGTTTTCATCATGATTCAATTGAAAGATGATAAATGATCATGTTGAATTATCACCCAGCCCTAATATATTTCTAGGCCTATAAGTTACCACTGACAAAAAAAAAATTCTCACTTTTACTGTTTCATATGTTTTTCTATTATTATTATTATTATTATTATTATTATTATTATTATTATTATTATTATTATTATTATTTATTTTACTATACATGTATTTACAGTTCTAAGAAATTCACAGATGTTGGTATTACACTCTGAAGGCTTTTGTATTAATCATGATTTTACTTAAGCTACTTTTTGAGGGGGAAAAAAAGTTTGGTGCAGGTTTCGCCAGCTGTCAGCTGCATATTCTCAGTCCACAGCATCACATGGGATCATACTGCGTAGGATGGAGCAGATGGATGCAGGCACTATAGCTAAAGCCTCGTGGTGTCACAGCACACTATACATTTGGCAACATGGTACAAAGGATCTGCAAACACTCGTGCAAACTCTTGTATGAGCTAAACTACATAAGTCAGTCACGTGTGTCCAGACCACACTTCAAATAAAGTCGATTTTTCTTTCTACATCAGGCCTTCAGACCACATTTGATTTCTTAACACACTGGTTAACGATATTTCTGTTTTTCGGTGTATCGCTTCATCTGCCTTGACCTAAAATTCCATACGCTCATTATAATGAGGTACACTGATAATCAGTGAGTTCAAAGCCTTAACTGAAATAGCATGGTGTCTTGTTGCAGTGTGCCCTACAACCAGGGAGACGATAACATGAGGGGGGTGGTGCAGTTTAAGCACTGTGGCATCCATCCACTCTGGTTCTGCACGGAGATATTAAGATAAGATAAGATAAGATAAGATAAGATAAGATAAGATAAGCCTTTATTGTCTCCCTTAGAAATTTGTCTTGGGCATTCAAGAGAAACATAGGTGGCGCCATACTGCACATATATACACACACACTGTGTCCAGTACATTTTACATTACAATCAAACTACAGTTAGCATTCAGTAACACATGCACCCACACAAATCTGCACAAAAAACAAAACAAAACATAAAAAAACAAGATTCCCCACCAGGCATTGCACATCTCAACTAAGCCATAATGTTAAATGTTGCACATTCACAAACTGAATCATAATGTTCAATATCGCACAGATGCCCTGCACCAGGTTATTGCACATTTCTCAAGTAACGACTTTGCACAGATGCCCTACACCTTAACACGCACGCATGCACGCACGCACGCACGCACACACACACACACACACACACACACACACAAAACCTTATCTTGTACTATTCAGTAGTCTGATTGAAAGTGGAACAAAATACAATGTATACCTGTTAGACCTACAGTTTGGTAGTCCTATATTAGAGTAAGTGCTGACATCAGATTTACTGTAAAGAACACCTAATGAGTTTGGTCAGACTATTCTTCACTTCTCCACTCTCCAACATCGGCCTAAATACCTGTTCACTGAAACAAATGTGCTTTACTGGCAGAATGTGTCTGCCAAGTCAACCCACTGTGCCCACTGCCTGTTTTATTGTGAGGTGGCACCGGTGCCAAGGTGACAGCATTATGCATGCAGGCACCGTTGGCATCAAATAAACATTTTCTCTCCTGACAGCAGAGGCTGATTAGAATAAATATGTGCCCTAGAGAGACATCTAGGGATCTCTAAATGCCATTAAAACTTTGAACTAATGGAGTCTGTATTATCTTAGGAGAGGAACTTGGTTGTACTGTACACATTGCTGTAGTGTTTACAGTGCAGGGTAAGTACATGCATCGCATTTTGAAGCCACTGAGCTTTAATTTGAGCAGTTTGTCTGCAGTTTTGGCTGGATGTGATTATTAAAGCTGACAGCGGCAGAGAGACCACTGACTACTGAGTCTGGGAACGTCTCCAGATCTCGGTTGTTGTTGCAGACATGCAACCTGCTGCTGGTGCTATTAGAGATGACGGAGAGGTGGTCTGATGCACCGTATTGACGCCAATATTCGATACAAAGCAGCTGCCAGGTGGCTCAAAGGTTTTTGAAGGTTATTTGATGTGGGGCAACATGGGTCAAGACCGAATCAAGACCTAAATCCCTGTAGGCTTGTTAATGTCTTTAAACAGAAAGCTGTTGAAACGGATACATTGCAGGAGAAATTACCTCACTGACAACTGGTCCGAGCCAAAGCTGAGTCAGGAATTTGGGAAACAGACCATTGACACTTTCAGACATTAACAGTGTGACTCTATGGATGGCAAAGTCAGTCAGACGGTCAGTTAATCATCCACTTTGTTCCAGGCTGAAATATCTCAACAACTATTGGATGGATTGCCCTGAAATATGGTACAGATGTCCATGTCCCCCTCAGGATGAATTGTGATCACTTTGGTGATAGTCTGGTGTAGACCTATCTCTACATGGCTGTGTCCGGGCTGGGGGAAGGTCTGGATTCAGTGGTTTTCACTCCTGGATAGTGAAAAAACTCCCTGGCCTGTTTGCATACTTGCCAACCTGGAGACCTCAAAAAACAAAAACCAAAGCAGAGTTGTGGGGGGGGGGGGGAGGGGCTTTCCCATTTAAAAAAAAAAAAGACCTA
>JAOVVB010260090.1:6637-19235 GCA_028570985.1 Heterobranchus longifilis
CCCACCCTGAGCGCCCTTTGCCCAAGAAGAACCATCAACTTGGCCGGGCTAAGCAGAGAAGCCGTGACCAGAACGGAGCAGCAGCATCTGCAGGAGGGGCAGGTGGCCTTCATCATCATGGCCACCGCCGGAGCGACAAAGGCGCTGCCTACCACAGGTCTCCAGAGGCGCGGCAGGCCGCGTCTGCAGAGAAGAATGCTTCTGTCCGCTTTGCCACCAACTATGATCAGAACTGGGAGGGTGCAGTGTCTCACCTCAACACGCTCCTGGCCACACAGGGAAGTCCGAGCTACGCGGGGCCTAAGTTCAGCGAGCCACCCTCGCCCAGCGTGTTGCCCAAACCCCCCAGCCACTGGGTGTCCTTCCCAATAGGCTCCTGTGACAACAGGGAGATGATGGCCTTCCAGCTCAAAAGTCTCCTCAAGGTGCAGGCCTGAGAGGGATCCCCACACTTGATCGAAAAGCCGATTTATGAACTGGGACTCTTATGAGGGCACCCACCCACCAGGAACACCTCAGTGCTGTAATACTTTTAGCCGTTTTTAGATTGACCTCTGTGTTAGGAGGCATTTGCAGTAATGTTTGCTGTAAATGTTTATTCCACACTAAATTTTAAACCAACATTTCAAGATATTACAGCCTTGGAGCCTTGCTGGTCGGTAATGCCTTTAGTGGAGTCAGTTTCTGTGACTAATGACAAACTGGATATCCTTTATACTTTTCTTTTGTTTTGTTCTTTTTAATGTTGGCTGTCAAAGCAGATTGAGTGTGATTATTTTTTTTCCCCCCCAAACAAGGGTTATAGCATAGGTTAGGTAAATTCCCATCACCTTTACGGTCCATTTCTGTGGACAGACATGCTTTTTTTTCATTTACATAATTTTTATGATGAGTCTTTGGGGTCACCTCTGAAGCTTCAGGTGCTAAAGCAAACTCACATTTGTAGCATTTTTCTTTTTGACTAGGGCCCACTTTCTTTTATTATGTATCACAATCCTTGTTTGGGATGGAAAAGACACTCGTCTGCAATTCTGCAGGGAAAAAAGCTTATCTTACTGGAGGTAATACGCTGTACAGTACAGGTCAAAAGTATAACCTCAAACTGAAGGGTAAAAAGAGACCATGGCACACAGGCCTTGGACTGTCGACTCCTATACCTTTTTTTTATTGCGCTGTGCGCACATGCACTATAGGAGTTGAGTTTGTCCGAGGCCCATAACACTCTATCATAGCATTATTTTGTACAAGTCCTTTATTGTTGTGGTTGAAAGATGTATGAAGTGCGGTGTGTAACCAAAGCAATGTTTTCGCTGTATTTTTTTTCTTCTTCTTCTTTTTTGGACATCCTCTATGTGTGGTCGGCATTGTTGCCATGGCCACCTTGCCAGCCCGAGTGGTGAATGGGACCGAGTCCCCACGGTCACTTCTGACTGCTCATCTGTTCCAATCAGTACTGTTATTGCTCCTCAGTCTCAGCCTTTTTTTTCAGGGCGGTGCTGCAGCTTCAACATGCGGAAGAGGGCCCCGGCTTAGATGTGGGACTGTTTGAGTTTCACTTTCTAAGTCATGTGATACGGTCCTGTTGGCTGCTTGCATTCGTAAGCAAGGTAAAGCAGAGCTGAGGAGGGTTTGTGAAGTGAAGTGGCCCCAGGGACTCAACACGAGGCAGGAGGCTGGTGTTTATGTTTACAAAATAGGTCTCAGCGGTTGACCATCCCATAATCAACAGACACTCTCTGCCTCTTGCCTCTACCTCTTGTTTACCCTCTTGCACTGCAATCAGACTAGTTTTTAATAAGTTACAGGCCAGGATGCTATTGAAATGATGGAGGCGTAATTGACTATCTCCCTATGGATTCTCTATTTTTGTGATTCAATCCTCTATTGAGGCTCTTTTTGCTTTCCCCCCTTGCAGAATTGGAGCTGTTTATGGCCAGCCTAAAGATGACAAAACAAAGTATGAGAGCTTGTTAATGTGTTCAAGAGCCATGTAAATAATAATGAAATGTATAAAGTACTTGTAGCATATGTACATTTGCAGGCCGAGTTTGAGGCCTGTCTGACAAAAGTATTTTTAGTAATAACACTGAATGTATAAGACATGCTAAGGACATGTCTTGACTTCAATGTCTTGACTTCAATACTGAAGAATATTTTTGTTAAAAAAACAACTGCCTATAGCATTTCTCAGTACCCCTGCACTGTTATCTTTCCAGAGATCTTGCACATGTTTTTTATTGTTTTGTATTATGCAGTGTAGGGTGAAATATGCTAAGTGCAAATTGAGTAAAAATATCAATTGGATCTTAGAGGAGACTTGCCTATGTATGAATTCGAGTTCTGAATGTGCTTACAGTATGTAAGCGTGATGCTTTTAATCTTGAGTTGACCTGTTTGTGCCTAAGTTGAAATCCATGCTGAAACGGACTATTTTCATTCGGTGGCAATGCCACAAATTGACCAAAATGTTTTCATCCGAACCAACTTCAGTTCTCAGCTGTTCTTCCGCCAGCCGACAACTGAAGTTGGCCCCATGCTGTTTTAAGTTCTACTTACTATTGGTTGTTCATGTAAACATTTTCTTTCTTGCCCTGATTGAGTCGTTCATGGCAGTCTCCTTTATTCTAAATTTGAAACCTGTAACGAATTGGCTTGTTAATTTGTCCCCCCTGATGA
The DNA here is from genome assembly GCA_028570985.1 of Heterobranchus longifilis. Classification (NCBI taxonomy): domain Eukaryota; kingdom Metazoa; phylum Chordata; class Actinopteri; order Siluriformes; family Clariidae; genus Heterobranchus; species Heterobranchus longifilis. Next base: position 9,314 of record JAOVVB010260090.1, read on the forward strand.
AATGTCACTGAAGATGAAAGACTGAAAATGCCCTGTTTAAAATTGGTATCAATTGGTGTTAAAAAATAGAGAGAGAGCAAATGTAAAAGAATGCATTTTGTGAATTGATGACAAAATTTTACCAAAAAAAGAAAAGAAATAAATCCCTTTCCCTCCCCCCTATTTTTGTCTGTGCTTGAGTATTTGAATGTTTATTTTATAGGGATGATGCAATTTAACATCGTTCTCATACAGGGTTTATAGTGATTGCTAATTTTCAACTCTTGTCCTTAGTTGGGCTTTTACATGTACAGTGTATTTAAACAATACAGCTTTCAGTATCCTAAAACCTAATATTTACATATCACACAATACACAGCGTTAGGTGAGGTTTTCAAGGCAAGGAATATGCTTGAATTTGAATACACTCCATGAAAGTGTCTCATCTACACAGTCACTCATATAAGCCAAAAACTTGAATATTTGAATAGTCATATTTGTTTGTTTCCTGGTGTCTCACATCAGACAAAACATACAAAGTTAATATGAGCAGCTGGAAACAAAGCGACAGTACGCATTGATTAGGATAAAGGAGTTCTGTAAACTTTATTTTTCGCAATTGCATTTATAGTAACAATTTAGTTGTACCACAATACACCTTAGTAATTTACAGTACAATTAGCTATCTGGAATTCATTTGGTTTCAGATGGTAATTTGTTCCATAGTTGGAGAAAGCTGATAAATCTGAAAACAGGCCCTTGGGCTAGATTGTTAATGCATTTAGAAACTAATTTGAGAAAACACAAATGAGTAACGCTCTCAAAGTGGAGTAGATTATATCTTTTTAGTATGTGACAGTGATACCACCAGACAGGCTTTTTGCCCATTATTTTCAGTGCCTGATTGTATAAGGATGAGCCAATAGTCATACAGTATTAAAAATGCATTAATAACTGGGCTGCCTATCTTGTGTTTAGTGTAATATAGCCCAAGAATATACCTACTGTCATGATATATCCAAGTATGTCTATATTCCTTGCAATCCTAGTCACAGTACAACTTGTGTGTTCAAAAAATAAGAACCAAGAGATAATTTCGTTCTTTATTGATAAAGCATACCAAGTAAAACTAGGATAACAGTACTAAGGAACACTTGAAATATTCAACTGACTTTGTTTCACTCACTGAACAAAGTACATGAGAAATGAATGCAGTTCATCTTAAACATATTATCAAAGAAAATACAGAGTATTAGATAGCAACTAACTGCATTCCATACATCATCCATTGCAACACTAATTACAGCTACTACAGTATAGTTTGCCTGCTGTATAATAGCGGGGATAGTGTATTTAGTAAATACTGGTAAAGTCTGGGCCCAAAGTTAAATGTAATTTTTATTCATGTTTACATAATACACAAGATCCAAATTAAGACAGGCATCATTAACAAATGTATTAACGTAAATATTGCCAACTCAAAGTACAAATATATTATTGCCAATGCCAAACTAACATTTTTTCCCCACCTTCAGCAACCCACATTACACAAGTCCAAAAAAAACACTTTACCAGGGATCAACTGTGCTTTCGTGAATCACTTAAAAACAAAAACCTTTTTTTCACTAAAAGAAAAATCTCAGCTCCTGGCTGCTCTTCTCTTTGGCAACAGACTCCATAATGTGATGATAAACAAATAAAGCATAACACTCCAGTTATCATAGCTGAACAGAAACATCCTCGGAGACAGATTAAACAGGGCTTTGGGAGAACAGACCGTCAGTGGCCTCCAGACTTGCGTCCAGCCCAGGACCTTGAGCGAGAGCGTGACCGGGACATGGATCTAGAGTAGGAGCGGGATGGAGATCGTCCCACAGGCTGTTTCTGGGAGCTAGAGGTTGGGTGGAAGTCTTCAGCCGGGCTGTGGGATCTGGACTGGCTCTTTTTACCTTTGGCCGCGGGTCTGGAGGACGAAGGGGAGCGGGACGCGGAGCGGCTACGTGAGCCTGGTTCATGGTGTGTCCTGTGGTCACGAGGAGGACCTCTGTACCTGGTGGGACCAGCATTACTTATTAATGATGCAGGGTTCTTACAAAGCCTTGAACGTTTGCAAAATGCTCAATTTTAAACCATTATGTTTTTATATATTTGAAAATGAAACAATCCCGTTGTCATGTTTGATTGTTGTCTCCTGGCGTAACTAAATGAGAAAGTAAAACAACTGAATAAGCTGCCATGAGCACTAAACTTTTCTAATGTAAATATGTAGATATTTTCTAATGCAAATATTTTTTCCGGGATAATCTGATCATTTTGTTCATTTAACAGTTTAGATATGATGATAAAGGTTTCAAGAGTCTGGACATTTTTGGTTTAGGTACCTTGAAAAGTGCTTGAATTTTACTTACTTAAAAAGCTGTACAAACGCTGATGATAACAATTGTGCATTGTGAAGTTTAGAATGGTTCTGTAGCCTTTGCTTATTTTACATACTGCAAGATGACAAATTAGCCTACCTTTCATTTTCATAGCTCCTGCTCTGTCTGTGTCGACTGGAGGACCGAGAGAGAGAGAAAGAAAACACAAACCAGATTTTCAGGGTGTAACTTACATACTATAAAAGACTTGGTGCACTGCCTTATAGTTAGGATAACAGAACAATGAGTTCTTGTAATTAGGCAGTGTGTGGCTACCCAACTGGTTTATATCAGCTCCAGAGAGGCTACAAGAAATATGATTTTTCTTAGTGCGTTGGGGAATAAAGACAAAGATCACACCTGAACTAAAACGTTGACATTATGATAAATCATGTGATGTTTTGTAGCCTAGATGTTAGATGATTCTACTCAAAAACACAATATTTGATACCAGAGCCAGTATGATAACGTCATTCCGGTACCGATACAGAAACGATACTTTTCCCGCTACCTTAGTTTGGAGAATATAGTGTATGTTGTGTTTTTCATTTAATGAGACAGTTCACCCCAAAATCAAAAATACATATTTTTTTCCTCTTACCTGTAGTGCTATTTATCAACCTAGATTGTTTTGGTGTGAGTTGCAGAGTGTTGGAGATATTGTCCGTGGAGATGCCGGCCTTCTCTCCAAAATAATGGCACTAGATGGCACTCGGCTTGTGGTGCTCAAAGTGCCAAAATATATTTGAAAAACTCAACAGCAATGTCTCTTTCCAAAAATCATAACCCAGTTATTGAAGAGAATCCACAGACCTTGTTGTGTGCAGTTTCATGGAGGAACTATTTTCTTTTTACCGAACTACACCCACCTACCGTATCACAGTGCAGAAGACGGCGTGCACCTACTCATGGATTCACTTGCAACTAATAATTCCATACTGCTTGCTCACCTGAGCTCGCTTACGTTGCAGCTCAGCCGAGGAGGACGCCGTTAATATTTACATCTCGCGCTGTCAAGCACGAGCCTCTTGTCCATGAGGTGATGCATGCTTCCTTCTGCACGGTGATATGGTTGGCGGGTGTAGTTCGGTAGAAAGAAAATAGTTCATAGGCAGACATCTCTACGGCCAATATCTCCAACACTTGGAAACACACACCAAATCAATCTTGATTGATAACTAGTACTACATGTAAGAGGAAAAATATGTATTTTTGATTTTGGGGTGAACTGTCCCTTTAACAAAATATACTCATAATATACACATAAGTGCTGAATGCATCAACAAAAACAAAAGTTGCCAACAACTCACTCTCTTGGGCTCTCGGACCTCCGAGGACGGCGCTCATAGGAGGGGCTCCGGGACTTGCGTCGATCATAGCTGCGGCTCCGGGACCGTTTTCGACGGCTATCGCGATTATCGTCGGAGCGGGAGAAACTGCGAGGGGAATGGCGCTCCTTGGATTTCATCTGGTTAGGGGCTTGATGGAAAAATGTACACCAGAACATTAGGTGATTATAAACTCAATATTTTGCAAACAATGCTGAATGAGGCTTTACAGAAGTTAAATGTATGCTGCTTAGATAGGAATGCAAATTGTTCATACTCTTTCTGTCCCCCTGGGCAAACTGGATCTCGATCTGACGCCCACAAACCCATTTATGGTCCAGGTTGTGAAGAGCGTCCTCCGCATCCCGGACATCTTCAAACGTGCTGTATTGTTAAGGCCTTTTATTTTGAAATTTTTGGGACAGAGAAGGCTGCACACATGCACAACAATTTTAACAACAACAAAAAAAAGAGCTACAACACAGATTGACAGCTCTAGTCTATGAAACACAGCTACTGGATTTAGATCAGTGCAGAAAAATAAGTGAGAAAATTAATGAAATTTGATTTCAACAACATAAAACTGAATCAATGGGCCCATTTGTGATGTCACATTGTGAAGACAAGACAAATATTGATGGTGATCAGATTCGGTAGGATACAAAACGTTTGGCTTGTTACCTTTAACATGCTTGACCTTTGACCTTCAGCTTGATCTTTATTGTCTTGGCAGAAGAACTTGAGGTTTCCTGCTTGTCTTTGCCCAATAAACACTTTGCTTTTCCTCCCTTTGGTAGACAAATGGAAGCCTGGGTGCTCTCTTTTCTCCTCTTTGTATCTTCATGCTTTTGCTCTCTCTTTATTTTCCCAATTCCACTATTGCTTGTCGCCTGGGTGTCTTTGGCTTGAATCTACTCTACAACCGCCTTTCAACTTTCTTTGGTGTGGGATCTCCAGAACTGTATCTTTACCATTCTAAGGCAACAACAGAAGAAATATTGGTTAGGAATAAGTTTAAATCTGAATACAATGATTATTAGAAACAAATCATTCTTAGAAAATAAAATTACATACAGATAAAAAACACATTTCCATTGTCAGGTGTCACTGAACCAACTGCAACCAAAAAGTCACATTTAATGCTTTACAATCCCTTTGTGAAAGCATAATTTCCAAATTAAAATTAAAAGAATAAAGGATATTGAATGTAAGCAAATCCTCTTGCCCGCCGTGTATAGAAGCCAAGTGGAATGTAGACATCTACAATAGGTCCATAACGACCAAACTCACGTCGCAAATCCTCTGGCCTAAAGTGTCATGAAATAAGCACATTTATTCTGCTGGCTATCATGTGAATTTAGCTGCAGCCCAGTGTGTAAGGTTTACACAAGAGCTGGTGCCATATGACAAAACGTATTTGCAGGAAAATCCAATTACTCTCCCACTTCAAAAAGAAATGTCCACATTTAAAAAGGTGTAATAGTACAAATAAAAAACCCATAAGGCCAAATTCACACACCCATAGCAGCCATTAAAGCTAGAAATGGCATGAATTATCTCTCTACAGAGGTGGCAAGTCAAAAGTATACTTTAAAAGATATCAGCTCAATTTGCTTGTTTGTTTTTGTATTATTTTAATGGACAATATTTTTGTATTTTTTTAATTAACAAGTTGTGAACAGTGGCAACAGCTCCGGTAAAATCTTGGTTACAAAAAATTAAAGTACTACAAGCATTTTGCCTTCCCTTTATTACGTTTACCACATTTAAATGGACAGTAACCTTAGCTTGACATTTTATTGGTGTCTGTCGGCGCATGTCTATTTTCTGCTACTGTTAGGTAACGTGACAATAATTTCTACTGACTAAACTCAGCTGGGGGCGTACGTCTGGAGAGAGGTTCGTGCTGGTGGCTAAAAATAAAAATAGACTGGTGAAAAATAGACTTGCTGTTCAACATACAAGCAACATACTATACACAAAAACCACAGACTCATATTGTAGTCACGCTAGATTATTATTATTTTGTCCATAATATGAAAGGCAAGTTTCTTTTTTGGGAGAGTGACTTTAGCGTCAGCTGCAACCATATGGCTGCAACAACACAGTCTCCGAGCTTCTTGTTTGCTAGGTTTTTAGCTAATCTTATGCAGGAAAATGTGTTTAACGATACGATGTTAGCAGTTACCTGGACAATATTCGGTTAAAAATAACTACCACACCTTTTTTGTCAATCCCTGATCGGGACTACTCGTAACGTTGACGTCGACGTCAGTTAGCCATTTTGGTAATGTTTGCTAACTAACTAGCATATGTTAGCTTTACCATACGTGCATACTAATCTATGGTGTATACATACCTGGAGTCGTCGGCGATGTTTCTAACGAAGAGAGATGTATTGGGCGGTCTCAGGTACCTTGCCATTATTTAACGGCCCCGTTGCTACAATTTGACGACAGTGAATTTGTTTACTACAGCTATTTTTTCCTCACAAACCCTGATGTTTTACTGCAGCTGACTAACGACGTGGTAAAAGTAATCCCTTCAAACTGCGCATGCGCACAGATGTACAGCCACGGAGGCACGCGCGCGCGCACACACACGCACACGCACACACACACACACACACACACACACACACACACACACACACACAAACTTAACCTGGTAACCAATTACCTATTCTATTATTTATTTTAGAATAATTCATAATAATTGTTTATAAATAATAGTTAATAAAGAATAAATGTAATGGCGTAAAGAGCAGCCACCAATATGTCCCCTTGAAATGTGGAAGTAGTATCGGGAACTACTGAAGTAAAGTAGCCTACAATTATTTCAAGTCTCTTCTATTTTCATGATCATATAGACGATCATAAAACTAAATGATCAGTACTATTGATAAATGCCCAAATAAAAAAGCTTAAAATAAAATAAAAATCCCCTATACTATGTCTGTGTAGAAATTCCATACAACTTTTATTGATTCATTATTTTATTTAGCCTACTATTTTATCACACACACACACACACACACACACACACACACACACACACACACACACACACACACTAATCCGGTATCCAATTACTTATTCTATTATTTCATTTTAGATTATTCCATTGTTTTCTTGGTAGCACTATACGTACAAATAAATAGTTTAAGACCTAATGTTAAGTTAAGGCCTAATGTTTTGCTTTTGATTTAATGCATTAATTAATACAGGCTGTGTCATGAAATCCTGTTCATCAATTAAGGAATGATAATTCACAGTTACTTCATACATTAATTGATATCATTGAGCGTTGTTTAGACCTGCTCTATATGAAAAGTGTCCTGAGATAACTTTTGTTATGATATGATTATGACACTATAAATACAATTGAAATGATGTACGATCCTGCATCAATTCATGCATTAAATCACCATGCATTATGATTTGTACCCTTATTATTGCATAGTATGTGTTCACTGCTCATCTGTCAGACATAATAAGGATGTTGGGAGTAGGCCTTTGTAAAGATCCATGTAAAGAGCCATTTACTCAAAAAAAAGATGGTGCAAACCACACTTATTAAGCAACACTTTTATTTAAATAGACATTGGTTTCTTCACTGCCAAGTTTACATCTTTTTGCTCCTCCTGACGAGAGTTGTTGAGCCCATGGTCAAAGTCTGAAATGGGATAATAGAAGAGGAAACAGGAGATACATTATATTATGATATGATGTCATTAATGAAACAGAAAGCTCTGGTAAATATACCGCACCTCAACCATCTCTCCTCCCTTGAGCTCTTGGATGTGACAGAACTTGCCGGTGTTGCAGACCAGTTTGCCACCTTCCAGATTGACAATGCACTGTGAGGCAGACAAAACATCAATCAGTCCAACTTTATTTGTATATAGCACCTTTCATACATGTTAGTGCTGTTCATAGTGCTTCACAGACGGCTGACAAAGCAATAATAAGACAGAAAAAGTGTAGACCTAAATCTGTGAAAAAGACAAAAACAATTTAACAATTAGAGACCAATGCACACAAGATGATAAATAAAATGTATAGATATAATAAGAGTAATAGTAGTAGAACAGTGTTAAATAAAAGCTAGATTGAAGAACTAGATAAAAAGACAAAGCAAGAATAAAAAAAGATGATAATAAAATAGATGAAAAAGTTAAAATAATACATTAAAAAGAGATAAAAGCTAAAAATAAAAAATAAATAAAAAACAGAAGGACAAGTAAAATAAATAGGAGGGATAAAAAAAAAGTAAAATAAGAATAATAAAAATAACAGATACAAGAGTAACATTTTACAACATAAATACAATAAAAATAAGTGAGTAAAATAATGTAAATAATGTCTATAAACTATTCTTAATCAATTGTCTGGCTGAATAGGTACATTTTAAGTTTACGTTTAAAGATTTCAACACTTTCATCTCCTCTCAGGTCCTCAGCTGACTGTTCGAGCAGCTCGGAGCATAAAAGCTGCCTCACCAAAGTTTTTAGTCTTGCACTTTTAAACAACTACTACACTGTAAGTATGTGAGACTTATATGCCACTGCACGACCATGTAGTGCTTTAAAAACAAGTAATATAACATATCACACAAATACTCCCAAAACAGGCCGGAGTTCATGAGACACAGTACTTTAAACATATTTATATTGTACTAAATCAGCTAAGAAATCTTATACTAAAACACACTGATATGACATTAATAAAAATATTGACACTGCTATGTTTCTTGCAAAACAAAAGGTAAATTATTATGACAAACCTTGAGCTTCTTGCCGTCCATGGTGGTGATATCAGCCTCCTTGCCGATGGTAAAGGAGTTGGTCACAGTCTTTCCAGGAGTCTTGGAGGTGACAACAAAGTCATTGCCTTTCTGCTTGATCTCAGTAATTGGCTTGATGTCCTTTGCCATCTTGATGACCTCTTCTGGGAGTTCTGGTGAGCAAAAAAACAACAACATTATGTTTTTGTTAATCCCTGCACAGTACAACTTCCTGTGTTGTCTGTGTAGTTAAAATAAACATTAGAAGGGTGTAACCTATACAGCTACCAAAGATAATACATGTATTTATATTCTTTATGTGCCATCCAGGGTCCCTGCTGTTTTCTCACCCATGGCCCTGAGGAACTCCTCGTAGTTCTCCTGGGAGTAGACCTGCCATGTTCCGCTGAAGTCCATGTTTTCTGGAAGATCTGGGTTCTCGTTCAGCGAGGTGGGCTGGAGGCTGAGACAGCTGTGTGAAGCTTTACACAACGTGGAGGATGTGCCTGTAGCGCGGCGCCTTCTTATACAGGAAAGCACCGTGTCTAATGAGTAACGAGCCCCTCTGAAGTAATCACTGCTGTTTGAACAACCTGGAGTTCACTTACTCCTGTTTGATAAAACCTCAGCTTCCACCAATGATGAATTTAGATTTTTGTCACGTGTGTGTTCAAGAGCTAAGAGATATGTACTGATTTTTATATGTGCATCATGCTGTGCAGAAGTGTTTTGTCTTACATCATTAAAATGACAATTATTTACATGATGGATGCTATCCTGCAGAACTCCTCCCATCCCCTCTATGACATGCTGACAGGGCCGGCCCTAGCATTTTTGGGGCCCTAGGCGAAACCTGGTCAGGATGCCCCCCCTCCCGCCCACCCCCCTATCTTTTTCCTCCCCTCTGGATGCAGATGGTAACCCTAGATTTGTGAAAGCAACGATCTATACTAACCGCGGTCAATGCCTAACCATCATGCAAGACTTTCGCAAATCTTGGGTTACCATCTAGACACGACCATGCTGCTGCTGGTAGTTCAAAGAGTTCGCACGCCACACCACAAAACAGACATTATAAAATATTGGATCGGGGCGTCCATAATTGTATTAAAAACAAGTTCATATCTCGTTTTTTTCTGTCTTCATTTTTCCTCCTTGGTGGCGCTCTAGGCCAGAGGTTCCCAACCTTTTTCCTTAAGGGACCCCTTTTTTATCATTGAGTAAACCGACGACCCCTGACTAAGTGACATATTTTATGGATATTTCATATTATATTCAATGCATAACAATAACAGTATACAGAACAACTAATAAACTGTACAATTAACCCAAATAGTGAATGCAATAATTGCAGCAAGTTTGTGTAAAACGAGATATTGGGATGAATTTTGATTATTTCCTGGCAATATTGCA
>JAOVVB010260107.1:0-19233 GCA_028570985.1 Heterobranchus longifilis
AACAAAGTTAGAAAGTGCTTTACATGGTTGAACCAGGATTAAAATAATTCAGGACTGAGACAAATAAGATCCGGCACTTGGAACAATACAGAAATAAAATATAATTTAAAAAACCCAACAATAAAAATAATAATAATAATAAAGAAGAATGGTGATAAAACAGTGTGCTAGAATTAATAAAAGGCTTTTTATAAAAAAGATAAGTTTTGAGAAGTGATTTGAAAGATGTCACAGACTGTCTGTGGGGAAAATAGCACCTAAGATAACTTACCTCTTGCACTATCAACCTCCTGACTGAGGACAGGGCTGGAGCTTTCTGTGGTTTTTTAAAGAATTATGAGATGTTTCTCTGTGTATTGACCTCGAAATATCAAATGGAATTCAATGTTTTGCTAAATATAACCTGTGATGGTAAAAACCAGGAACCCTGTGACTTTTTGAGGCATGATTTATGACATAATTAGAAGATACGTTTGACTCATAATAATAATAATAATAATAATAATAATAATAATAATAATAATAATAATAATACATATTACAATAATAATACTATAATGTATAATAAAATGATCATAACTACGTATTATAAAAAATAATAGGAATAAAATAAAAATCTAAAAAGGCCAGATATCAGAGATCTGGAGGGGCCCAGTTTGAATGGGCATGACGTGTCTGCACTTTACTACGGTCGCAGCTTTGTGAATTCAAACAAAACGTATTGTAAGTTTAGGCAACAAAACTGGGTATGTTTAAGAAAAGCATCGTGGTTTGAGTTAAAATAAGGACGTCTGTTACATTACATAAATTACACAAGTTACTCTCTTACGTAAATAAGAAAAATCAACAGTTAACATAACTCGTTTGTCCCGACCTCTCGTTAAAAATATGCCGTTTTCTTGATCTTGAACAGTGGTCTGCTGCTTTGCGGCCATCTTGCCATCCCCTCCTCCTCCTGATGACAAACTCATGAACTGACATGATACATACTGTATGAAACGTACAAATGTAACACATCCGTGGTTTGCAGAATCGTGCATTTTATTCTGGCTGTTCATTCTCTCTCATTGTGTCCTTTTTTTTAGTCTCAATCTCCAAATAGAGTTTTACTCATTGGGTTTTTTACTGGCACAAAAGTGTTGTATCAGTGTTTGTATGTATGCCATGGAGAATTCCTTTTTTTCAGCTCTCCCATTACACACTGAACATCAGTAGATATATTGTACATTTGATATAGAGACAACAAAGGTACAATATGACCTGATGAGCCTCTCTCTTTCTCTCTTACTCTCTCCATCTCTCTTGGCCAATTTTGCCCTCTTCCCCCAGTGGCTCATTGTAAAAAAGGCCCATGAAAGGCTTTCTTTCTGGGCACAGACGAGTCCTTTTAACCCCCACCCACCTCATCTCAATTTGCCTCCACCTTAGCTATCCTCGGAGCCCCATCATTACCGGCCTTTAGAAGGGCAAAATTACAGCAGAGTGACTTATTACCAGCTGAATCCAGGGACAGGGATGGAGGTTAGAGAGGGAGAAGGTAGGTAGGAATTAAGGAGAGATGGAGAGTGATGAAGCAGATGAGGCAGAGGAACAAGGAAGATGGAAGTTCTGAGAGGGGAAGGATCACACCGGCGAGATAGAGAGAAGGGGTAAAGATTAGACAGGAGATTGAGAGGCTGGCTTGAATAGAGAGAGTGGTGGGTGTGTGAGAGAGAGCGAGAAGCAGACGTAGACAAACACTGTCATTTACCGAGCGAGGCAGAGCTGTCCGCTAATAGACACATGATATATGGCCCCTGAAAGTTTGCTCTGCCTCACAGTTCGCAAAGTTCACACGTACCTCCCATCCTTCACATCCAGTGCCTTGCCAACAGAAGCGATGCACTGTGGGATGCCAGAACCAGCTCTGCGGAGAGTCACTGAGTTTTTTTTTTGTTTTTTTTTACTGTCCGCTTTGGGACGTTAGAGCATTTTTTGGAATTAGATCTAATCTCATGAGAGCCCTTGCATCACACTGAATGAGTGGAATCTGCGGCAAAGTAGTCAGACAGTGTCGGAGCGTTTCCTACTGCGTGGACCTCCAGAGACCCTTGCTGTGTCGTACACAAAACTGAAGCAGACAAGCTTTTGTAAACAGATGTAAACTAGGGGGAGTGGGATGAGAAAGAAAGTGGGAGGAGGGTGTGAATGGTGCACTAACAAACACAGAAATAGACATGTCACTGACGTAGATGACAGTAGCTTTTCACCTAATGCACCCTCAAAGGAAAACGCACTCACATCGTCGTGTCTTTATTTCACACTGACAAACAAACATATTCTTCCACATCTGTGTTTGTACCAAACTCAGACTGAATCCCATAATAGCACGTAATTAACTAAGTGTTAACATGTAGTGTTTGTGCAGTAGGACAGGGATGCAGTTGCGAAACGCATTAACTCTAAACTAAACCACTTTTCTACCCATTTATTTTTAGTCTGACATAAATTGTTTTTCAGCAAATTTTTGTCATATTATTGTAAATATTAATAGTGTCAACTAACTTAACTGACTTATTAACTTATGCTAGTTATAAGAATAAACAGGTTTATTTGTAAGGCATGTTTTAAACACATGGATTAGAACAGCATTTCAACTGCATGTTTTTTGTTGTTGTTTTTACTGTTAATTTCTTTTATAATTAAAGAGAAAAAAGGTATTTGACAGCAGCAGACAGGCTAAGCTTCAGCAGGGGAGCACTGCAGCCTACATGTCATGTACAGACTGTCTACCCATTTACACCTGCTATTAAAAAGTGATCTGTATCCAGATATGTTATCTGGATATGGAAAAACGCATGTTGATGAAAGGTGTAAATGTGTCATGATGTGATTGTGATCAGATCTGCCTGACCACATCTGGAGGTAGTCTGGCTCACATTATGTTCGGATCTTCGGTAGGCATCATTAATTTTTGTGAAGGAAACTAAATGAAATTATTTCAAAAGTTTGGATTATGATTTAAGATATAAACTTCTTTTTTTTTTAAATCACAGGATAAGGGCACTATTAAGTATGTATGGTTGTTTAAAAAACATAATACAGAGAATTGTATTAAAAGTTCCTAAAAATAAGAAGAAAACCCATATTTGCTGCAATATTCACAGGAAATAATTAGCTCAAAATTCATCCAAATGTCTCGTTTTACACAAACTTCCTGCAGTTATTGTGTTCACTATTTGGGTTAATTGTCAACTATCAGTTGTTCTGTTCTGTTATTGTTATGCAATGAATATAATATGAAATATCCATAAAATATGTAACTAAAGCTGGAGATATACATGCTGTTTAACCACCCATTCGCATAGACATCACGTTGCGTTGATTTCTGAGTACAATGAACAGACTAAATGGAGTTAGCAGTGCATTTTTCCACGGTGCATGTTTGTTTGGTCGCTCCTTCAACAAGGGGCGGGACAAGACGTGTGTTGGTGTTTGTAAGTTGGATAAGAAGGAGGAAACAAAAATTAAAAAAATAAGATATACAGTTTTCCCTTTTTCTCAAAGGAGAACTCAGGAAATGTGATTTTTACAGAGCAGATATGCACTGTAGGGTGTAGCGGAATAAAAAGCTGGATTTAGGAACACACAATAAAATAAATCAAAGCAGTCAAATCAGTTGTATTTATATAATTAATGGTTTCACAATCTCTTCAACATATGACACCTAATATCCTAACCACAATTGATTTGGAGAAGGAAAAATACCTAAAACTTCTGCAACAGGGAAAAAAACTAGAATAATACAAAATAAAATAAAAACAGACAAAAATAGAAGATAAGAAATACAGTTGTAGTGCACTTACAGCTGAAGTTGTTCCAAATTGAATTAAAAAGCCCTCACTCAAATGCACAGGGAGCAACAAGAAAGATTTGAGGGGGAAAACACTCAATAAACGTTCCTGGAAATAGCAGATTTTGGTTTTAATGCCTATATGATTATAGGCATTAATCACTGCGCAGGATGTGATGTTTCTAAGGACAGGGCTGAACTTGGACCCACCTGACATGTGATCTTAGCTGCTGTACTGTACTGTGTGTATGCCACTTCTAAGAGGTTTTATGCAAATAACGCTCCCTGGTGAGCATGGCCAAAAGAGACAACTAGCTCCTCCTGACTCTCACGCACAAACATGCAAACACACACACATTTAGAGAGCGAGCGAGGCAACTCATGGATGATTTTCATTGTTATTCATGTATTAATTTATTCGGTCATGGCAGATGTGAAACAGGGCTGTAATATGCAGATGTGGGTTTGTTTCTCGATGGGAATTTTCCGGTCCACTGCCTCTAGCTGCCACTAATAATAAAGACAGGCAAGGAAGGTGGAGGAGAGAGAGAGGGAGGGAGAGAGAGAGAGAGAGAGAGGGAGAGAGAGAAATGGGAGTTAGAGAGAGAAGGTTGGAGTTGTCAAGATGCCTCCAGTCATACACCAGCTCTCACACAACTCGCCTACTTCCTTTTCTCGACACACACGCGCAGACACATACAAGCAGTGACCAGGTGTGATCTCGCTGTGAACGAGCTTGTCCTTGACATGAAGGTGAGCATGTAGACTTGTCCTCTCTATGTTGACAAGACGCTTTAGCAGCTGCAGGCTGTTGCTCCTCTGTCTTTAGATCAGCAGTAGAAGCTGATTTTAAACGGTCTCCTTTCCTGTTCGTAGCAATGACTATACGAAAAATAATGCACTGTAATTCCTACATAATTGTGAGGCATGAGGCCAAGGTTTAAAAGACACAAAGACAAGCTCTGGGCAGGTGGGGGGGGGGGGTGGTTGGCTCGATCACACACAGACCGGAGTTCGAGTCTGTGTGTATCACAGCCGTCACATGTATTTTAAATATTTATTTTAATGCCAACCCCTGTGTGTTTTTTACTAACCATACCAAGTCGTTTTGTTGCCAAACCTACTGAATTAGTCCCATTTCACAACGTTAATCACGCCGGTAATGATGTGTGTATCACGCGACCGGCACATGTATTTAAAACAGAACACGTATTGGAGCCCAAGAGCCGGGTCTGCTCGAGATTCCTGGCTTAATTAAAAGGCCTTTTTTTCCTGTAAAACACAGTTTTTTTCTGTTAAAGGCAGTTTTTTTTCTCCCCACTGTCACATCGTACCTCTTGCTCTTAGGTGATGTTAGGACTTTGAAATTAATTGACTTTGAAAATCATTGAGCCTGTTCTAGTCCTGCTCTATATGAAGAGTGTTTGTTATGATATGACACTATAAATAAAATTGAATTAAATTATAGCTACGATCTGGAACCTGCTACTCACGGGACAATTAAAACTCAATATGGGGCTTGAAATGAGTCTTAAAACTACAGCCAACTACTTTTTAACGTTCGTGAACATCGGCCTTTATTTCTCAGCTCATGAAGAATATCTCTATTGTGCAGCTGCTAAAAATGCTAATGCATTTTTATGTGCTGCTTTTATTGAAATGCTCGTTGTGCAGCAGTTGAACAAACTGTCACTGCCCGAGACATAAATAGCCAAGGACTGTGAGACACCCTGCAGGAAATTGGCTGTGAGACATGTTTTTGGCGTGTGTTGTTGTTGTGGTGTGGCACCGGGGTTAGATCTTCCCGGAGGGTCATAGGCGGGGAACATTGCCATGCCGGAGGAGTAATGATGTCAATGATGAGATGCTAACAGCCAGCGAAGGATTCACTCTATTTTCTCTTCCCCGCTGTATTTATTAGAGGTATTAACCCCCTCCTGTCTGTGTGATTGAGTGGTGGAATGGCAGCTGGAGGAGAGGATGGTTCATACAGAGATGGATGAAAGACAAAACCAATCACACAGAGATATCACTCAGATGTTGAGCTATTTAGAATTAAAGAGGGACATGTGACTTCAAAATGTGAAAAGAATGCATTGTTGGTTTACATTAGTTGTCTTAGCTGACAGCATATGTGCAAATACAATGCTCACAAATTTTTTTATTTTTTTTTTGTATTTATGCATTTTGTTTTTTCCTATATATTATCACAATAAAAGGATTTATACAGTTTTGATTTTGATGCATATGCTGAATTTACATGGATAGATAATAAAATAGCAACTTCATTTAAAAAGGAAATTAATTGCACTTGCGTAGCAACACTGTCGTTAGGTTGAAAGTTAATCAGCAGCTTTGTCAGCTGTAAGAGGGCTGGCAATCAACACTGTGAGCTTTCAAAATAGCAGGAGACCACAAAGGAGGAGGCTGAAAAAAAGGCAAGATGCAGACAAATCAAAATTACTTAATATGACAAGGGAACAATTTCAGAAATCATGGACACAAATAAATAGAATCAACAAAGAAGAACAGAGTTGCAGAGAGATAACAAACATACAGTCCACAGTCAATGCAGTATTTCATGATTTATTTGTTATTTTGTCTTGCAAAATATTCTGCCAACTACCCTTATGTTACAAATCAAACTAATTAGTGGTAAAACAAGTATTCAGATTATTTACTTAAGCAAAAGAATAGCTGTTCAAAAATGCATTGAATTCATCATTGTAAGCAAAAGTCCTGCATTAAAAATGTTACATAAAGGTGCACTGTGTTTTCTTGTAAACAGTCATGTTTACATTCAGTGTTTCTCGCCAAAGTGTCCTTGGGGTCTAAAAAACATGTTGGATGTATTTCCTTCCTCAAAACATTTGCAAAGCTGATTTTTTAAAATGTAATCCTTTTTAAATATATATATATATATATTTTAAATATGTGTTGTTTACATCCATGCTTGCAAGCTAGAAGTCTTTTTCAGTGCTGGCGCTGTGATAGGTAGCTTTGTGCAGAATCACTGCCAATTGTCGATCAGTGAAATAGCTTAAAACTGGCAGCAGCACGGTGTCCCACGTGCTCACGCATGTGCATGTGTGTCCTTGTGCACATGCATGAAAAACAAAATGGTGGGGCCCACTCTGCTGTAGAAACATTGCTCCGTACCGCTAGTTGTTAAACTCCAGGGTACCTTTAAATGAAGGTATAGATGTATTATCAGCAACATATATTTAGAATGTCAAAAGTAAATGTACTCATAATGCAGAACAATGACCAATGTTGAGTTACATCATATATTATTGGATAATTAATGAATAATTTTTTTTATATTAATATGCAAAGTAACTATTAACTAAAGCTGTCAAATACGGTAAATGTTGTGAAATAGAACATTTCCCTCTGAAACGTAATGGGGTAGAAGTATACAGTGCCAGAAAATGGTAATAATCCAAAATTGTGCTTCATTACTGTACTTGTAAATGGACTTGGTTTCATTCCACCGCGGCTATAAACACAAACCTCACAGCATCCATCATGCATGCTGACGTCTTGTTCCCTTCTGATTTGTAGACAGTGACACACACGCACAGCTATCTGGAGCCGAAGCCCACAGGCATGTACCCAGGCCGGAGTCCAAGCCGTGTCAAATCAGCGGAGTCTTCACCAGAGGCCAAATCTGTAGCGTATAATTAGCTTTTAATCAGCGCCCTCATTCAGGCGAGCAGTAAAGATTAGCCCAGCTTGGGCTCTGCTTAAAATAAGCATTCATAAATGCGTGTGAAAGCCTCTGACCCATCGCATCCAATCATACACACAATACCAAGCTCCCTCCCCGCTGTCCTCTCCTCGCTTTCCCTGCTCATGCCTGTAAAGCTCGTCTGTATTTCCCCCTCTCTCTCTTCTCTGGATTTTTTTTTTTTTTTTTAGCATTTTCCAGGGATGTTGCACTACCAATTCTCATTTTTACAGGAAATGTACAGCAACATCTGCTGCTGAAATACAGTGTACAAGAGCCGAAGGACACACACACCGACACACAAGTCTATACATAACACAACAAGCCTGACCTTCATGACACCTTGTGCTCTGGAGGGTCTATTTGGATAATCCAATATGGAGAATTTAAAGTGAGTGTCTTTATTGAAAAAAAAAAAAAAAGATGGGGTTCGAGAGCGTAACATTTTAGATGAGCTCGTCTCGTCTAATCCCTCCTCTCTGGGGTGAGCCGCAGCATTTATGCCAGTAATGAAGTGCAGTGAGATGAAAGCCTTTTTAATGGGATTTAGTTAAACTGGGACACAAACCAGAAAGTCATGGAGAAGGGAGGAAAACACTTCCTCATCATCACAGCCAACGTCATTGTTATTTCTGCTCTCATGCATGACTGGCGTGCATGCTGCGATTATTTTAACGAATATGTGTCGCCTCTCTTTTCTATTGGCTATGATGAATGTCAGTCACAAACATCCTGTTGTAAAATCATATTGCTCCTGTGGTTTTTCTTATGCTCCAATTTTCCAATTGGCTCTGTAATTTTCCTCCTTCCTCACTCTCCGCTCTCACACCTCATCCTCTGTTGGTCGACAGCTGGTGAACAAGGAGCGACTTCAGTATATGTCGCAGGTTGAGCTGACACATTGTGTGAGTGAGTTTATGGATCACAGGCTGCTTGGGTGGTTCAGGTTCAGTTTCTGATTCAGATCTACATTATAGGTGTGTGACAAGAGCTCCAGCTATAGAGATCTGCAAGGTGTGTGCGTGCAAGCTTGCCATACTGTACTGTATCTGTCTATTGAGGCATTATGTTGTGTGTAGTAGACAGTCGGTGTGCAGAAGAAATTATCCTTAGCTGGAAATTGAGACACAAAGCTAGCAGCCCTAGGCAGTCTCTTTCTTCTATGATCTGAAAGACACCACACACACACACACACACACACACACACACACACACACACTCACACACTCACACACACACACACACACACACACACTCGCACGCACGCACGCACGCACACACACACACACACACACACACACACACAGAAAAACAGAGAGGAAGAAAGAAAAAGAGAAAGAGAGGGGTTGGCAGGAGGAGTAGCCTGCCAAGAGTGCTACCATCTGTAGAATAACATGACTTTAGGGCAATTTCTTGAAACGCACCTCTTCATTCTGCTTAACCTCTTCACCTACTATTGTTTACCTGGAAATTAGAGCTTGCTGTCATCAATGCCCCTACTTAGAACTGATGCATGCCTGTGTTTGTAATTGTGAATGAAACTAACATTTTTTTAATTAAAGCGCAGAATCCATAACATGCAAAAAGCTGTTTTTTTTTTCCTGCACACGTCTGTGAGATTCTATGCAAAACCCATGTAATTATATCTGTGAGAAAGCTCATCAGTTTAAGAAGCCAGAGATACTGAAAGCCACACAGGCAATCACTAAAATCTCACACGCACACGCACACACACGCACACACATACACATGCACACGCGCACACATGCACACACACGCGCACACACACACACACGTACACACCTCACACACACAGTCAACCAACCACACATACCAAGTAAAGAGGTAGAGTTCTAGAAAATGAGAATGAGTGAGGTTTCTGTCTTCCTCTGACTTCTCTTCCCCCTTTTTAATCATCCAAGCCTGAAAGGGCACACAGAGTTCAGCGGGGACAAGGAGGCTTGTAGGCGGGGAGGTGCCGCTACAGAGATGAGCAACAGCCTTACTACATACTACGCTGCTGCCTAGCCTGGGAAACAGAGGTGATGACTGGTCTGAAATACGTCTCTTGCAGGACACGAGGGTGAGGGTGTGTGAGCACGCTTACTGCAGTTGTGTTCTTTGTGAAGAAGTTTTCAGATATACTTAGAGTGGAAGTAGCAATACTTCATAAGAATTAGAAACTGATGTGTGTTGCGCCCAGCCTACTCATCTCAGTGTCCCCACATCAGTGTCTTCTTGGTGGGGAGAGGGGGAGTGTCAAGTTGTGTGCATTGCTTGTTAACACCCCATATTTTTTGATACAACCACAAGGGGGCGCCAAAGTCAGAAATGTGGAAATC
Organism: Heterobranchus longifilis; assembly: GCA_028570985.1. Taxonomy (NCBI): domain Eukaryota; kingdom Metazoa; phylum Chordata; class Actinopteri; order Siluriformes; family Clariidae; genus Heterobranchus; species Heterobranchus longifilis. Next base: position 9,905 of record JAOVVB010260107.1, read on the forward strand.
CTACCTAAAGTGGACCCAGTGGTGGACTCAGGCTATCTGAGGGGCAGGGTCGAAAAAATACAAAGGGCATCAGTTGCTTGCGGTGGGGCACCAGTGTGCAGAAAGTTTTCTAGCATCCGAGCAGCCAGTATGGCATTGCATTGTGTTTTCTCAATTTTAAGGCCACCCCAGAGGGCACTTCATCATGTTTTCTCCACTGGAAGGGCACCATGGATAACACCTTGTCATGTTTTCTCCATTTAAGGGCATGTTAGAGGGTACTTCATGACATTTTCTCCATTTAAGGGCATCCTAGAGGGGACTTCATTATGTTTTCTCCACTGGAAGGGCATGATAGAGGGCATTTGTCATGTTTTCTCCATTTAAGGCCACGGTAGAGGGCACTTCATCATGTTTTCTCCATTTAAGGGCATCCTAGATGGCTCTTTATCATCTTTTATCCAGGGGCCTCCAAGAGGCCACTTTCACTGCGTGTTTTTAGAACATGGGGGCACCAATAAACACTCCCGGCCATCCATCTTGCAAACGTACGATCCCTTTCCAACAAGATGGACAAGCTAAGACTGAGGGTAATATCACAGTAGGCACAAAAACATCCGGACTCTGACCAAGACATGGCTAAACCACAACATTCTGGACGATGCCGTGGAACAAGCAGACCACTCACTCTGCAGACAGAACTGTCACTACCTGATCCGTACCAGAAACCCAATATGTTTTTAACCTACCCCCTGACCAGTGGGCTATGCTGACCATAACCATTCAAGGTCAATGCCTAACCTCAACCATCTATGCACACGTGTAGAACAAACTGGATGGGGCAGCCACAAGGAGACCTGATGCCAGCAAGAAGACGGGAAGTGGACTTTGTATGTAAACAATGCTTGGTGCACGGACCACGAATAACAGCACTAGGCTACCCTGTGATTGAATTCGCCACATAACGTTAGCTAGCTGTAGGCTATGGGTAGTGTTAGATAAGTTAGCAAGTTAACGTTACGTTAGCTAAAGTCACTTGCGGCTGTTTCATCAGAATTAAATGACGTGACTACTGTAAACGTGAATACAACTTTAATACATTAACTCGTCCTTGAACATTATTTCTGCCTGAGTCTCGTCAGATAGATTTTCATTTGCAATGGTCGTTATTTAACAACGAAGACAACAACTCCCATGATCCCACACAATGTCATCAAAGTCTGATTAAGAGACCTCTAGCGGCAGAACTTTGCATTCACGTACAATACTTGAGTAAACTTGCTTAGTTACTTTCCACCTCTGCCTCTTGTTTGAATGTGTTTATAAAAAGCAGATCAGAATGAACTCCGCCTGCAGCAGCAAAAGCATCATTTCACTTTAGAGTGGAACAGAGTGTACACTACTCAAGGTGTCCGTTTAAATCTTACACCCAGAACTCCACATCTCACCAAGTAGCGTGCATGTGTGTGTGTGAGTGTGTATACTAAGTGTTGAAGGTTAGGGTTCCTGTATGTGTTCCCCCAGTTGTGTAATGGCCCAGTGGAGTAGAAAGTGATGAGAAGCCGGTGTTAGAGCCCAAAGCAGGCCCTTATATGGAGCGCTGGAGCTGTTTTCTCTCCTCTCCGCTGTCTTGCTTCTCTCCAAAAGTGCTACAAGGTCGGAAGAGAAGAGGACATCCTTCCAAGTCAACATATTTACATATTTGCAGCGATGTGGGGATATTCAGCCGAGTGTTGGCAGGCGAGGCAGTGGTCAGCCAGGACAGCTGAAAGTGGACATCTGGGCCTGGGCCTTGGCTGCGGCCCACTCCCTCACCCTTATCACCCTCTTACAGACGAAACATTATACGTTTGACAGCTTTGTACAGCTCATCGGACATCTTAAGATTTTATCTTTTATGAAAACTTAGAATGAACTTACACATGTAGAACCAGACGTAACATATGATTATCATCCATAACACACTGTGAAGTCATAGAGGGCATATTTTATGTGTAATCCTGATGGCTGTAATGTAGCAAGTCTTACAACAACAAAGATTTCACTAATGATCAACACACCAGGTCGTGCCTCGTCATATCTTATGCATCTTTTGGCGATGGCTCTGGGAAGTGCCCCAGGGAACCCCTTGTCTTCTTCTTCGTCTCCCCACCTCCACGCACACACCTTCTTTCCGCTCTCTCTTTCTCTCTCTCTCTCTCTCTCACTCTTTTGCCCCCTCCCTCCTCTCTCACCCCCATAGCTCTTGCAAGGAACACAGCGCCATGTTTCTCTTGGCAGAACTCTGCAGGCTGTCCCTGCGTGCCTGAAAAACCAGCGTTCTCCCCCTCGTCCCTGCAGCCAACGCGCACATTTCTCACATTTTCTGCCTGCTCTCTGTGAACAGTTCACTTCAGCCTCCTCACATCATCCAGGCTCCCAGGCACTGCAGGACAGGGTGGGACAGATACGTCCTCTCACTTACATTACATCCACATCCTCCCCGTCTCTCTTCCTCTGTCTCCAAAGTCTCTCTATAATTCACTTTCACTCTATCCAAATCCCCCTCTCTGGTGGATACTTGCCCTTTTCGCTCTGTCTGAGCGAGCCAGCTGAGCGCAGGTGTGTGGGTGTATGCGTTACTGTAGCTTGATGAGCGAAAGCTGCTAATATGAAAGTGTCTGAGCTAATAGGGAGGAAACCGGGTGTCTGGCAGGCACTGTCTCACAGACAAGTGTCAGTTTGGGGGCACGCAGATGTCTCAGCCAGTTAAGGAACCGACTCTCGCACAGGTGCAATTCCAGTCAAATACAGGAAGTGGCGAACCCACGACAATGAAGAGGGTAACGTTACAAGAGCTGAATGAAATACAGAGAGAGGCAGGGTGAATGTGTGGTCACATATGAACACATCTGAGATGAACTGGGCTTGATTCAAACAGCTGGAATTAAATCCATTTGCCTTCAACTACAGAGGATGGACGTTTAACCTCTATCCCACACACCGGGCTGTTTGGCAGCACATCGCCGTTTGTATTTATTATTTAATTTATTTCTTCTAAACTTTCATTTAAACTTTATTTCCTCTGTGAGTCTGGGGTCTGGGCATTGCTACATAAATGAACGTTCTCAGAAAACAGGGAGGTGGGGGGGAAGAAGGAGGAGGAGAAAAAAAAAGGAAAAAAAAGTGCAGCCTGTCTCTTGGGTGCCCTTTTTGCCATCCCATTTCCTATGCATCTGGTCTGTGTTTGTGCGGAGAGGGAGAAGGGGGAGCAAAAGGGGGACGGCCGTCTGGGGCCGATTAATAACCAGTGATTTATAGGAACTTTTATAGAATAATACAATAAAAATGTGTGCGTACGTGTGTGCTAGTGCATGTGTGTGCATGCGTTTGTATGTGTGTGCTCGCCCCAGTGAGAGTGCACACAATGCTTTTCTAATTCTGAGGAATCAAAAACAAATTATCGGGAAAAAACACAGACCGTGCTCGGGATAAATTGGGCACAGATGGAGGAGCAGGAAATAAAAACGAGCGGCGGAGAAGACACTAGGAGAGAAGAGCGTATGAGGAGGACAGGAGGGCCACGGGGGGAAGAAGGGGGTACCGGAGAGAGTGACAGAGAGAGGGCAGGACAGGGGTGAGGATGTGATGGAGAGAGGTAAAAAAGAGAGAGAGAGGGATGAAGAGAGGACAACAGGAGAGAGGGTGAGCAAGAGGACAGGGATGATGTGGAGGAAGAGAGGAGAGTGGGAGGAGAGAGATCAGGGGAGTTCCCATGCCCTGTGCAAAGGAAATGGGCTTAAGAGAGGGGGTTAGCATGTGTGTGTACTGCATGTGTGTATGTGTGCGAGCGGGCAATGAGATGAGCAGACCCCTCTCTGGCACAGAACTGAATTTCCTTGCCAAAGTGCAATCTGCCCCCCCCAAAAAAAATCCCTGTTCATCCCCATCCATTCTCATCACTTTGTGACACACATGCACGCACAAGAGCTCAATAACTGAGTGCTGGTGAGGTGATGGGACCTCTTGTCACACCCACATGGCTTTTACATTTAGCCTGATGCTGCACAGCTAACAGCAACAACAGCTCTCTCATCCATGTGCAGGCATATGGAGTTTGTCTAATGTTCACTTATACACGGGCAGTTCCATTCATATAGTGTGTCAGACAACTCTATTTCAAATCTAACTCAGGTCATTCCTTTCATGCCATTGTGCAAAACATGCTTGCTTTTTATGCATCCTCAGTCCAGTATATTGGGTTTAATAATTCTCACTAGACATTTGAACAACACTACAAAATAGCAAACACACTAATTCGTTGACTACACGGTGAATTGTGAATATTGGACACAGACATGTTGTGAAATGATTACTTACCAAACTGGAGTGCGATCACTGCATCTGCATGGACACTCAGAGCTGAGGAGAGAAGATGCATGGATGTTAACGTGTTTGTTTGCCGATAAGTAACAATACAATTACACAGCAGACATGACAAAAATACTATGTGTTTGAGGTCATTTAGAAACAGATCACCAGAGAGAATTGTCTAGTTTATTTTTCCAATTGTAAAATGTCTCACTCGTTATCAGAAATGTGTTCAATTTCTGTGTTGAAAAATCCATATTGTCGAAGCACAGTGGGAGTTTCTGGTACGATTTCTCTTATTTCCAAGGTGCATGGAGAAGGGAAAGAAGTTTAAAGGCTCATTTATGCTCAACGTTAGATATGTATATGATATGGACAGAGCCTTCTGTTTAATTTCGTCCATATTTCTGCACGTTCTCTGAAAGCTTACGGATATGGACTTAACGGAGCAGTACCACCAGAAACTGTGGGGGCAGTGTAGCGCGAGACAGGAGACCATATGACCATAGAACACGAAGAAGACACTTTAAGAAAAATGGCGGAATGCATACATGATTTAATAGATACAGAAATGTTTTTTATATTGATGTAATTATTGGCTTACAGACCGCCGTCTACAACGCTGCCTCCGCTTTTCCCTCTTTCTTAAGAGGCACATTATTACGACTTCCTCCACCTTCCTGTTTGTTGTTGTCAGAGACTTTTTAACTCTCTTCTACCCTCTGGTGGATGTATTGCTTAACATTTATTGCCAATGTAAAGGATGCATGGACATATGTGGACAGTGACGGTGACATTGTTTGAAATTAACGTATTTATTTTCATACAATCCAGTTCTGGTGGAGCTCTACCCAAAACCCACTGCATGGACTGTAGAAAGAGTTATTTAAAGTGTAAAGAGACACTGAAGCCTGCACATGATGAGAGAGAAGAGAAATAATCAGAAACGCAGTGTGTACATTAACGTCATATTCCGGTGTCATTTACTGGTCTTATTCGTTGAGTGGGAGCTGTTTTGTCACCGGATCATCCACAGTTGGGTAAGTGTACGCTCTGACTCTGGACAGAGTGCAACAAGCACTTCCCAATATGAATGACTTCCTGTGCTGTGGGCCTGGACTGTGGCATCTGTCAGCCCTCCAACTCTCCCCTACTCTCTCCACAAGGACTCCCTCTGCTCATGCTTTGCCTCTCCTCCTCCCTCCCCCTCTCTTCTTCATCCCTTTGCCCTCTTCCCCCCCCCCCCCCCCCCGTCTGGGGCCTGAATCACACAATGTTTCACTCCATTTGCTGGTAAATCCTCCCTCTCCCAAGGCCTCTGGAGTGCCCTCCCACCTTCCTCTTCTTCCTCTCCCTCCCTTCGACCATCCCTTGGCACTGCCACCCACACACCAGTTCCTGTTGATCCCTCTGACCTCCTTGTCACCCCCCTGGGACTAATTCTGGTTTGCCCCCGGGTAGGGGCTAAAGCCAGGAAAGAGAGAGGGGTTGGTGGTTGTTGGCAGGGCAGCAGAAAACTGAGAGGACCATCACTGGAAACTCCATCAGTGGCTGAATCACTCTCAGCTGCGCTCTACTGAGAAGTAAAAAGCTGGCCATGCACTTCTAGCCCCTGAGTATTTGTCTTTCTGTCCAATTTTGATATCTTTATGTCTTCATCCCAGTGACCAAATATGGGACAGTGGGAAATAATTAATTCAGTCCTTACAGTGAGGAGAATGATGCTGCTGTGGATTGTATTGTTGATCCATTTGGGAAGCTCTTACATTGTTAATAATAACAAGACTAATGTGCAACACATTATAGTATTGTTTTGTGAGGAAACACACTGTCCATCTCTAGAGAGTGTATCAATTAATGAATGAATCATAATGAACTAGAAGTGCAGATCTCTGCCAGGTGTGTCTCCCTCCCCCAAACATAGAAGAATCTCATTTAATTGTCCCTCGCGGCTCCCTTACAGTCGAGATGGTGGTGAAGATAACAAAAAAGGGGGGGTTATTCATCTCGTATCGTGTCTAACTTTAATGGGTCATAACATATCCAGTATGGAATTAATCTGCAGATGCTCCGGATAAAAAATAAGACCAAACTTTTTATGGATGTTCATTTTTGAGTCTAAAATGTGGCTTGCAACAGACTAGGTAAGGCTTGTTTTTAGCCTGGCTGATTAAGAGGAGTCAGCAGTCAATGACGGTATAAAACAAAGCAGTCAATAAAATGCTGCAGACAGACAGACAGGCAGATACACACAGTACACACAGTACACACATGCACACATGGCCAAACGCATGATCCCCTCCAGGCTTACGTCTGGCAGAGATAATTAACCCCTCCCCCCCCAAAAAAGTGACATAAAGCAAGTTGTTTTTAATCTATTCAAATATCCCAAAGGCAAGTACCGAGAATATCATGTGGCAATATTGCATTATGGACTCTGAAGTCTGATGTATAATGTCAATGACGACCTAAAATTTAAGTAGGCATGATGTTTTTGTTTCTTTCTGCACACTTCTTGCACTTCAAAGTTCAATGTATTCATTTATAAAAGCATTGGAAATTACAGTTCTCCTATTCTAATTAACCAACAGAACACTAGAATTAAATATCAATTTAGAACCATGGATTAAAAACAACATTGATTTAAAGCAATTAAAATAGGATAAAAGAGCACTTCACTTTCTCAAGTTGTGTTGGAAATATTTTTTCATGTCATGTCATCTACATTTGATCAATTAGCTGCAAAAAGAAAGAAAAGCACAGAATAAAAACAAAACAAAACCATAAATAAAATATGTTATTTTCTTTTTTTAAATGTGTTTTTAAAGGTTGCCATGCGGCATGTGTATGTGTTATTAGATCAATTGAACTTTGGTTGACGCTTGACAAATGATTATCAAAACACATCATCTCGCATCTCAAGTGGTTTCTAGGAGACACTGACAACAAACATGCATGCAAAGGTTTTCAATCCACTGTCAAGTTGTATTGTAGATTACCTTTGTATTACAGTTCCGTGCTGAGGATATTTTCTCTTTCGATCTACATGACTTGTGAAAAAACTGCCGAAACAGAATGCACTCAACATTCTCTGTTTCCCACTGTCTTTGCTCTCACACTGATAGAGGCCAGTGGACAGCTCATGTTTCTCCCTGCAAACCACAGAGACACATGACAACTGTTATCTGTCTGTGGACATGACAGACAGATCATGCTGCATGTTCTAACATACAAGTGAACTTGCGTTCCTAATTTACTGACAATAAATGCGTATGTGAAATTGTACACATGTGCCTTCCCATGCGAATGTGACTGCTGCGACAAAAGGGGCAAAGGGCAGTACGTGCGCAAATCAGGTTGCGTACGTGCCGACCTGCCCCTGTGCGTGTGTGAAAGTGTGTGCACATGACTTTTAGCCCCAGTGTGACTACAAAAAGTGTGACCGCACAGAAGTGAGCATGCCCACCACAAAGGGAGTAAACGAGACAGAATTGGAGAACAAAAAGAGAGGCAGGCGTCAGAGGTGCAGCAGAGTGCCGTCTGCACAAATGTGGGTATGAAAAGACACACACGTATAGGCACATGTTTAGAAATACACACTCACAGCAGGCTGACACAAAGCCACACACCCACAGGTTTCACTTCTGCCTAGTGTGGCAGCACTCTTGAAACACAAGTGCACTGAGGTTAAGGTTCACACACAGGTCAGGGCTCATGCACACGCGCACATGTGCACGCGTGCACGCGCACACGCGCACATTTATTATTATAAGCATCAATCTAAAGTGTGTGTAAAGTATGACAATGTTTTCTCATCAACGGGTTCATGACACGAATACGTATGCACAACGGTTTTGTATGATATCCTACGAAATGTGACCGTCGTTCTATTTAGCGTTGTGAAACAGCGGCGCGATCACTGTTTTAATTAATGTTGTGGGTTAATGTTGTGAAACAAAACTACTTTAAGTTTAGGCAACAAACCTACTTGGTACGATTAGGAAATAACAACAGGTTTTCACTGCTTCCGTACGCAACCACTGGAGGCAGTCGCGCAGCGTCGTAGAACTTGATGTAGGCCGTGAAGTATCGACACACGGGAGTTAATTTACAGGTTAACTTAAAATAACAACAATGACTTTTAGTTTCACACAGGACACTGGTCTCCTGGGTGCAAGTCCTTTGTTTGTTTGACCCAAACGGACTTCTTGGTCTTTATATTGCGTCACCTCACTTCCTCGTTTCCACGCATCATAATTACTACTGCCGCTAGAGGTCGCCGTCTAACAATAAATCATCAGTATGGCACGCAATAAGCTGAGCCTCCTGGCTCACAGAGTGCATTACTTTTCGTAGGTATAACTATGAACAGTAAACGAGAACAGCCTGAGTATGGCAAAGTATAAAGAAAGAGAAAATACAGTTAATGTCAATAGAAGAGGGTGAGAAGGCCTGCAGGGCACCGAGGGAGGCACACACACACACACACGCACACCCACACAAAAAGACCAATAGTGTGTGCATGTCGCTCATTATTCAACAGGGGAGAGCAAATCTGTTAGAATCAAGAGTTTTGGAAGCAAAGCAGGTGACAGTGCTAAGACTTGCCCACATTGCTACAGGGGAAATACGCACATGAGAAAACGTGACGATACAGAGTTATATTCAGATAGAGGAACTTAACCCTGGGAAATGAGCATTGTTGTGCCTCATTTGCACAGTCAAACTGTCAGACTATGTTTCAGTCATCATGGTGCATATCTGTAACCTTGTGACCTCTGGTTGTGGAAATAATGTCTCTCAGAAAAGGTCTGTGCCTTCTGCTGTAGATCAGAGGATTTTATACCAGTCTGATGCATGTAAGTGTATGTGTGCGTCTGTGTGTGTGTGCTTCTGTTTGTGTTCAGCGCATGTGACAAGCTAAGTGTGTGTGTCGGAGCGTCGGCAGGGGCGAGAGGAGCGCTGGTTGGGGGGAGAGGTTGCGGGGGTTGGAGGGGAGG
>JAOVVB010260134.1:0-19227 GCA_028570985.1 Heterobranchus longifilis
AGTGTGCAAAGACCTTTACAAGCATGCATGTGTGGGGACAAGTTCTCTACATGCAAATTAAACTCGAGGGGAGGTGCAGTCCTGCCTAATCCCATTACTGACACAAACACATACAACAGCACAGAATAACATGAACTAGAAATACAGTGGACATTTTAAAGCAAAACATATTTGAGATATTTAATGCAACATGATCAGTTCCACATTCCTTAAAACTATAAATGTCCCGAAGCTTTAAACTACATTTACAGCTTTAATTAATCCCACTATCACGCCCTCAGTGAAATCAACACCATCAGTACTGTTATTCATAATTCTGACCTCTTTCCAAAAAAAAAAAAAGTTTTACTTTGCAATGCTTTTCTGGCAAGCATATCAGCCCTCACAGTACTCTCACTACATTTAATGAAGTCGAGATCATATTTAAATCTCGCACTGGCTCATTTTTAAGCCCACAAAAGAGCTCATGCTTAACTTTTCCAGCCGCAAACCCACAGCATAATGGGCCTCTGGCGGTGTTCATTCCAGCCAGGATTAATATTAAATACTTTGTTTTAACATTTAGAAATGAGTTCACCTGCCAGTTAGTTCACAGCAGTGTCAAAGACAGAGGCTGTTGTACATCTCTACAAAGGGTAGCATCACTGGAAAACTCGATGGTATTTAAAAGTAGCCCAGGTTTCCTTGCATACCTAATATTACCACGCTGCAAATGTTACCAGCAGTTAGAGCTGCACATTATATCGTTTTTTTTTTTTTTTTAAATCGTCATCGCAATATCAACTTTTGCAATAAACACATCACGAAAAAGCTATGACATAAGGGATTTTTTGAGTTAGTTGAAAGAGAGTATCGGTAGAAAATGTTCAATTTGTTCAATAAAATGTCGGAAATAATTTCCTTTCATTTTTTTAAAAATTCAACAAGCAATTTGTTGTATTTTAGCAGAATACTGAAAGCAGCAGAACTGATATGACTGTTTATTTATCGCGAGTAATATCGTTATTGCACAGTTTCCTCATATCTTGTAACGTGTACCAGCAGTATAGAATGCAGGAAAGAAAGTCTCAACATTTACAATCAGGCAGATTGTAACTGCTATCCTGTAACAGATCTCCAAAACATTTGCATTTAAAGACCCAGCAAGTCTGAGTCTTTAATACAAACTATTTTATATGCAGCAATATTTTACTGGAGAGGGTGACATCATTCTCCTTACAAAAATGTTAAATCTTAAAACATTACTGCCTGTGTGAAATGTCCTCATGACAAACACAGGTTTGATGATTGTCCACAGCGAATGAGCCTTTACTTTTTTTTTCTCTCTCTTCAAAGCAAAAAACAAAAAAAGGGAAAATGCTGCTGGGGATATGCAATATGATTTTCTCTCATGGTTTTTGGGTTTTTCACGTTAATTATTTCTGTCTTTGCAGTTTGCAAGTGGGAGGGGCTTAGTTGGAAAAATATGATGTAATGTATCTCCATGCACCAATCAGTATTAAGCAATAATTACATATTTTTTGTTTTGGATGGTTGGATTGTTAATAAATAATACTTAAGGATGTTTTATCTTGCTTATTTAGTCACAAAACATGTTTTAGAGGAAAAAAAAATTCAGATTCTCACTTTGATTGGATTCCATGTAGATATTAACAACAAATAATTTTGTTTTCAAACACTGTTGATTATTGGATCATACTTTTATTCTTATGGGTACTGATTTTATTTTATTTTATTAACTTAAATTTTTATTATTATTCTTATTATTCAGTGGGTTTTATTTTCCATCTTATGTTATGCATTCTGTTTTTTTCTATCTTATTTTAATCCGTTTTTACTAGTGTGTTTTCCAGCGTATTTTCCATTAATTATGATATTTTGTCCGTTTTCATGTTCATTCAGTCTATTTTCATGTGCTAATCCTTGTTTTTATGTTTATTCTATTTATGTCTATTTATTATGTAATTTCCTTATTGTAAAGCACTTTGTGTTGCATTTCTTGTATGAAAGGTGCCATACAAATAAAATGTATTATTATTATTATTATTTATATTATTATTATTATTATTATTATTATTCCAAAATAGTGAAACTCTTCCAATTATTGACAAAGACAACTCGAATGTTTTTCGAAGTAAAAAGTGAATTCCAGTTAATGACATGATCAACGATGTTGAATACACAAAACGTCACAATCCCCCAGAAGCCACAAGTGCTGTGTATTATGCAGGACGTGTGTGTGTGTGTGGACAGATGACACGGTCCAGATTGTTTTTTTGTTTTCAGCCATTGAGCTCTATCCAATGAAACCACCAACAATCAGGCGAGACTCCATTGTGCTGCATTATTAGCCTACGTATTCCTCTGCATCTCTTTTTGATAGTATTCTCCTCTGAGCTGGTCGAGTGGCCTAATTGAAAGTATTCAATTGACAATTCATTGGCAGGAAGTCCTCAGCTCACTGGCACGCGTCAAAGTAACATTTGCCAGTTGGAGGCGAGTGAAGTATTGAAAGCAAAGCTGAAGAGAAAACAGCGCGCAGCACCTACTGAGGTGTTAATAGAAGAGATTCAGCAGCCGGATCAAGGTGAACAACACCCACAGACATCACAGTGTCAGCTTTTATAATGGCATTCACAAACCACATGAATGAGGATTTATAATGGAGTTCAGTAACACAGATGAATGCAATGGTATGATTTGATGAACGCTTTACTGTTCAGCCACAACGCAGATGCTGATTTTGCTTCAATCTGGACCACTGTCGACCAATTAGATGAAATTGGTTGAAAAACAGAGAAGTCATAATTCATCCTTGTTTTCCCCTTACCCCATTAATTAAACTATGTGTTTGTTTAAAGAAGGGAGAGAACATAAATAACAGAGCGATTACAGAAATCACAGTATCATAGAAAATGTCACCCTATAAAGGACGACTATACAAAACCATCTTTTGTGCTTTTATTTTTTGCTCTTGTTGGACCATAAATTGAAGCTAATTGGATGATCGTAGAGCTGAGTCGGTGCAACGCTAATATGACTGCAGGATCATTGGTTTAAATCTCTACTTTGGGAAAATCCTGCCGGGGTGAATGTGAAGCATTCATCCTTCTTCAGTAAATGCCATTAACGTTGTGCAATACACAGAACATTGCAATGGTCTGCTGAATGGAGTGGGACTGGACCACCAAGGCGGTGCTTCCCTGTGGTATGTGTGCTTAAAAATACCTCTCTTACTGGGGGAAATAAAATATGACTCCACCACCTTGTTAGCAACAAGACTAAAAATCTACTAGCAGGTCTGTGAGGCTGTGCTGAGGCACAAAGGTGGTTGGAACTACATGCTAACGTCAGCATGCTCCTGCAATATGCTCACAATGATGGTATAAAGTTTGCTATTGTCCACACACTTTACTTTAGCATGTTAGCATGCAGCACTGAACACAAGGTGCAGCAGAGGCTGATTAGCTTTGCAGGTATTTAGTCATAAACCAAATTATTGGACAAATTAAAATGTTGACCAGGAGGTCAAACGGTCGTCCTTTAATAATAAAGTTGGCGGTTTGATCCCCGGCTCCTCCTGCCCGCATGTCGAAGTGTCCTGGGACTGGGTACCAAACTTTGATACTTTTAGGCACTGGATCGAATTGCTTCAACACTATCGAGTATTGAAAAATTTCAATACCGAAGGAGTAAATCTCCTCAGCGTCAGTAAAGCAATAAGTATGCAGTAAGCTGTACCAAGAGCTAATAATGCTGGTGATTGGCTGTCTAATGTTATGCAGGAAAAACACGACATTACACACAGAGATGGGGCTCGTGTGTGTGTGTTGTTGTTGTTGTTGTTGTTGTTGTGTTTGATAGGCTTGGCTACAGTATGTCGCATTGGTGTAAAGGAGCTGAAAAAAAACAAAAAAAGTGCTGTCATGTTTAAAGTTGTCATTTCTTTTTTTATGAAATTGGTATCGAAAGAAGTATCGTTCAGGAACTGGTATCGAAGTCAAGGTATAAGTACTGGTATTGGTAAAGACATTTTTTGAACGATACCCCTCCCTGGGTACTCTATCCAATGCTTAGGATGGTTAAAGGCAGAGGTCAAATTTCTCTACGTTGTGCTGTGTACAACTGCGTATGACAATAGAGTTGGAAAGTCACTAAAGTCATTACTGTTATCCTGTGGGGGACCATGAATGTCTGTGCCAAATGTCATGGCAATTCATTAGATAGTTGTTGAGACATTTTAGTAAAAATTTAAAATATCAACCTATATGCTAAAGGAAAGGTCAGGGAATCACCAAAGTCCCTCGGAATCATCATCTGGGGAACAGGAATGTTTGTACCAAATTTCTCGGCAATCTGTCCAATTGTTGTTGAAATATTTCAGTAAAAACTAAAGAAATGTCAACCTCATGGTGGCATTAGAAGAAGAGTCAGGGGATCACTAACATCACTGGGCTTAATCCTCTGGGGAACATGAATGTCTGTACAAAATGTCATGGAAATTCAATAATTGTCTCAATAGTTGTCGAGGCATTTCACTCAAGAACAAAATGTTTCCCTTATGGTGTCAGGGGATCACCAAAGTCACTCAGATTTATCATCTGGAGACCACGAATGTCTGCACCAAATATCTTGGCAATCCGTCCAATAGTTGTTTCATTTACATTTCAGTAAAAACTGAAAAAGTCAACCTCATGGTGGCATTACAGGAAAAGTCATGGGATCACTAACTTCACTGGGCTTAATCCTCTGGAGAGCATGAATATCTGCATGAAATTTCATAGCAATCCATTCAATAATTGTTGACATATTTCAATCCGGACCAAAGTGGTTGGCCGACGCACCAAACTTGGCAACTCTTGAACCACACCACTAGTGTGGCTAAAATTGTTGAAATAAGCTCATAAGTTTTAAATGTAACGGTTGCAAAAATCCACGTAAAATCATTAATCAGAGGCAAATATGTGATAAGATTGAAGTTGTCCTTCACTTCTGGAGAATAGTTTTTTATGCAATTCAAACTGTCACCCAACAGCTTGGATGTGTCGGTTTCTTCAAGGTCTTTGAAATGTAACTGACATAAATTCAGTCTTTGGTAATGATATTCATTGAAATATTTGGAGGCATTCCACTGTCTTTCATATGGTAAGTTATTTGGTCTATTGTTCCGTGGTGAATATGGAAATGCATTCCTAAAGTAATATTCTCTGCACATTAGGGCTCCCCTGATTAAAGTAGATAACTGACGGAAACTTACAAGCAAAGTCTTCCTCACATTTAAGGCATTCTAGACGGAGACTTGATGATACATGAGTGAAAGTTTTAATTTCCAATTCAGCAATTCATAAATGAAAGATAAACAAATCTTTAAATAAACCACTGGATGTTGCCTGTGGGACACCAATTTGTTTTCAAAGCACTTATAAGTCCCGATTGCGGCACTGATGCCACACACACACACACACACACGCACACAGAAGCTCACACAGAGGGATCAAGTCCACACAAAGACTTGTCTTCATCATTCAGATGATTCATACGCTGCCGCAGTGGAATTGTGCCTTTATTGTCTTGGCTGATCAACTTGACAGACAGTAATGAAATGAATGACAGAAGATATCCCAGCATAGTGCTCAGCCTCCACACATAAATCCAGAGTCCCCGTCCACAGGAAGTGAAGGAATGGAATTCATTATCGACAAATTAATTAGACTTAATAGTCTCCCAAAAAAAAAAAAAAACTTGAGGACTTTGGTCCATCTGCAAAGCAGCGTGCCCTTTCACTGCTTCCTAAATGATCCACGTCATTTGTTCACACAGGTGCACCGCTGCCTCTCTCAGCGCCTGACACATCTCTACACTGCACTCAATCTTGCTTTGTGCTTTTTAGGCTTCTTAACCCCCCTGATATAGCTTACTTGACATTCTCTTGTAATGTGTTTCAGGACAGCTGTCAAGGCTAAAGACCCTCATATCCTGCCGCATCACTCAGACACTCAGTTGGGTTTTTGAGTTGACACGGGCATCCCGGTGGCCCAGTGGTCTCAGACGAGGAAGGCAAATAACCGTGATATTCACTCGCGATTAGTCTCGCATAGTCAGACATATCTCCACAGCGCCTGTGTCTGCGCTGAGGTAAAGTCTGGATTCACTGCACAGGCATGGGTCACGTAAGGCAGACCTATCTCCACAGCGCTGCTGGGGGAAGGTCTGGATCCAGTGCACTGTCACTACTGGATAGGGGGGGAAAACTCCCTGGACTGTTTGTATTTCTTTAAACTAATCACAATCGTCCTGGGTGGCGCCATGCCACGGTGCCTCTGCAAACCCACGTCGGGAGGGAAAATATTTCGGTTGCACATCTACAGAAAATGTTGTAAACATATTCTCTGTCGATCTTTGCAATCATTCACTGAAAGCACAGAGCAGGTCTGCTTTATTGCACGATCCAAATCTTCAAAATTTGCCATTTTCAGCGTGCAGGTTGATAACTCAGAGGCTGTTTCCTGCAGCAAAGAGACTTTGGGAACAGGAACATGGACTTCCTGTACAGACAGGAAGTAAGGTTTATCCAGCACTGTTCACCATGTAAACCAGACTAACTAGCGATTAATCTGCTGATCAATTTTGACGAAGCAATGCTGTCAGTTTCTCCCCGTTTGGATTACTTCAGTATTCATCCTTCAGGGTTTTTTATTTTATTTTTCTTTACCAGGAGCTGAATTCTCCCCAGAGGTCTCCCCCTCCAGGTAAACCCGTAAAAACACTGAATAAAGCAGATTCACTTTAAAAACATGTTTTTAAAGTTACGCTGTTCAGCTGGTCTGCGGAGGAGCCGAGCTGCTGCTAACGTTTGCTCAGCTTGTTTCTCTGATAAAATAAGATCCAGACGTCCGATAACTAAAATCATTCGCCCGGGTAAAATAGTTAAAAACGCCCAAGATCTGAAAAGTGCATCATAAAAATGTGGCCTAAAACTGGATAAAAAAGCCAATTCATGAGAGCTTCTGACACACAACACAACACTGAAGTATGCGCAAAGACAGGAGACCAAATGACAGGGACCGTGTCCTTAATAAAATGACAGAATATATAGGTCTAGTCATTTTTAGACATTTCAATGCGGAAACGTTACATTTTATATGTTTAATCCAATTTGTTTGATCTATAATTACTGAGAAATTACCATCATAAGTTCCTAAACACCAAAGTGACATCATCAAATGTGAAATGTCTAAAACCTGAAGATATTTACACTGACATAAAACAGAGAAAATCAGTAAATCCTCACATCAGAGAAGCTGCAATTGACTATCAGAATATTGCCGATTAATTTTCTGCTGATCAACAATTAGTTTCAGCTCTATTTAAGACACATCACATAATTAAAATCTGACCAGGCAGTCTTAGCTGCATGTCTTCCTCTGTTTCCTGGCCGTCTTTATTGCGAGTTGTTCAATGAAGACGGTTTGTTAAAGGCCAACGTGTGGGAAAAAAAAAACACTAGACCTCCATGCTGACGGCAGAAGAACAATGTGCTGTCTGCAAGGTTTTTTATTTTGCAAATACAAGTATTAATGTCCACAATATAAATTGCATGGCCTCTGACAGATAGCATGTAGCACTGTGCGTTTGAAATTGTTCCTCAGTTGTAATGAACAAAAGCTAGCTGACACAGAACAGCTGTAAGTGATGAAGAATGGCTGCAGCTGCTATGGATTTTTCAAACCGTCTGGGTTGACTCTGCTGACATTTAGGCTAACGTACAGAGACAGTGAGCAAACACAATTTTTCACTATAGCACCAGTGCAGAAAATGATGAAGTGCGCACAAATTCTTTGTGGAAGACACAGACCACCGGCAAAAACCTGCACGGAGTTCTGTATTGTACTTAATTGAGAAAGTAGAGAAAAGTGATCGAAAAGTCATAATCGTGAGTGTATACGACTCATATTTACAAAGCATCCTCCAATTATTCCTCTTTACATTTCATTCATAATTCTGCAGGAGGTATGATGCCAACATGTTGACATATTTCTCCAATATTTACAATGTGCAGCCATATCCAATAAACTCAAAGAGCTCATCTAGATACTATTAAAAGATATTTGATTTCACTGTGAAATTACTGGGGAGACAGAGACACCCTCTGGTCTGTTTCTGCTGTTACTGCAGTCAGCCTGAGTTTATACAACCAGTGAATAACATACACACTACCATTCAAAAGTTTGGCTATTTTAACAGATAAAAACAGTATAATTCAGAGACTAAATGTCTTATTTTGACCCCAAAAAAGGAAGAATTAAATGACTTATATTTAGTCAATGTCCCCACATGTTGCATGACAGGGGAGAATACTGTTGTAACCTTTTTTTCCTCCTCAAACACCCTTTGATTTTGTATTTATTTTGCAGTCCAGACAGTGTGACTGATCCTCGATCATTACTGAACCACAACGGTGCAGCTGGGCTCTAAATATTCCGGGAAACTGTTTTTCTTTGGGCTCTCTGCAGTGTTTATTCTATTCTTAATTAACCGTTGCTCAGAGGAATCGTTTAGTTTAGTACCTTCATTTACATCAGCGACAATGTACAAAAAAAATGTAGAATCGAGAAGACATGCTTCCTTTGTACCAGATTTAGCGACTCACTACTGTCTCTTTCTGCTCTTTCAGCTGTCAGTCTGGTTGAATCATTGTACTGTGCTTTGCTCTCCATGTACAATTTTCTTTTTTAAACCTTTTATATACAATAAGATCTATTTGTAAAAAGGACTTTCTACACCCTAAAAGCATGAAAGACCATTCAAAAATATAGAGTAGCCCTCTCAGCCAGCTGACTGCACCCAATTAAGCTTTTGTGGCAGGAGATTCCAAACTTCTGAACAGCAGTGCATATATTCTTTATTTTCAAATTAACATATTCTACATCCCGACGAGAACAGCAGATATTTTAGTCACTCTCTACAGAGTTCACTGAACTAAATGACCTACTTGTGTCATATTTAATCCTGATTATTGAACAGCTGTAGTTGAAGGAAAACACGAATCAATGAATCATCAGATTCTGACAGACTACATCCCACACATACTGTCGCGTCAAAGTCGTTAAAGTTTGTTAGGTGCTTCATCGTGTCCGATGTGTTTTCAAGGTTAGGGTTAGGATTTGCAAACGATTTTGAAAAATTATCTAATTGTGATTATTTTTGACCAATATTGCAATTGCGATATGATTTGCGATATTAGAAGGAATTATAATTTTTGCATCATTATTCTTATTTTTATGGAAGCCCTGAGAGGCAAGCAAGATCTGTATTTATTTGTTTTGTTTTTTTGCCAGATTCATTTTTCTATTATTCTTTTTTTCCATTTGTGAAAACAGGTGATTTTTTTTCAGGCTGTTTTTATTTATTTTAGAATGTTTTTTAGTAACTTCTAAAAAAAATGAGCCTGAATTTTTTTTTCCCACCAGTTTTCACAGATGGAAACTAATAAATAGATCTAATAAAAAAATCTCAGGGCTTCTGTACATTTTCACTGAAAAACGATTTTTGTGAGGATCTGTACTAACAGACAAGATGTTTTCTTCAGTCTGTAGAACACGATGTGTAGGCCGGGACATCTCTGCAGCACCACAATGTTTAATTTAAAATGGTATTTTGACACATATTTCACCTTTAACAAATATCGAGCCTCCTGCGATTTGAAAATTGCAGCAGGTCATATTGCGATTTCGATAAGATTTGTATTAATTGTTCAGCCCTGGTTTAGGATGCTTGATTTGGTGCTTCATCGACAAAATCACTCATGTAAACCAAAAATCTGTTCATACATAAAAGGATATAAAGGAATTCTGTAAAATCTATTTTTCACAATTGGATTTATAGTGACACTTTGTGTTAATGGAAGCTTCTGGAGTCTGGAAATTGTTTTGTTTTTATGTACTTTGAAAGTGCTTTAAAAAAGTGCCTGAATTTCACTCCTAAAAATCTGTACAAACCCTGTTATTAGTGTGTTGTTTTGTTTGTGCACGGCTGTCTTTTTATTTTCTTGTGAATAAAAATGAATAATAAAACAAAAAAAACAAATGAGAGTGATATAACTGGCAGCTTCCATGGAAATAATACCAATATATAAAAGCTGCCAAAGTGTTCGTAAAGTTCACTGCAAACTGCACGGTTGATAAATATCAACATCTGTGTCATTAGAGAGGAAGCGGAGGAGCGAGAGGACAGAGAGGAATGAACAGATGAAGAGAGAGCGAGAGACACAGAGAGAGAGAGAGAGAGAGAGAGAGAGAGGGGACAGAGAGTAAACAAGGCCATCGGGGAAATAAGTCCAGTCATTTCCATGTGTGTTGCTCTGAGCCGGGGTTTAACAAGCTGTGCATAAAGACAAGTGTGTGTGGGTGGAGTTCTTCTTAATCATAGCTGTGAATGTTCAGCGGGAAACCTACCGGGAGGAGAAACTTGTTAATTGAGATCTTGATCCTCCAGAGGTGTCTGCCATAACTTCAAGCTCTCCATTTCTTTTTTTTTTTTTTCCTGATATTTTATTAGCTCATGCAGGCCACACTTGAGGGCACAATTTAATGAGGTTTGTGCATTGTTGTTATTTGTGGGAGCCACCAAGCATCCAGCATATATGGAGAATTATCTGGCAAAAAAAAAAATGAGGCGAAGATATTCAGATAACAAAGTCTAGATTTCACCTGAAGTCACTAATTAGCGTTTTGTCCGATAAAGTAGAAAGGCGGTGCGTTTAGCTTTAAATTATTTTTAATTGAGAGAAGTATTTTAAGGACACTTGTGCCGTATTTTAATTAAATTCTATCTATTTCAGACAGTTCTGTGGATTTCACGGCTCCGTTTCACAGATGCGGGCTCCACACTTTCTGCTAAATCGTGTCCAAATAAACATTACGGCCGCGGATTAAGAAGAGATACAAATGCTGGATGCATTTTAACTCGGTTTGTCACTCTATTTCTGATTGAAGATTCGTTGGCTCAAAACATTTCAGCTTTTCATTTTATGCAGTTTGTAAAAGACAGCAAACATGTAGATCAGTAACAGAGGGTGCTAATTTAATCAACTTGATTTGATGTGGAAACACCACAAAATTATGAATAAAGGTCCAACAGATATATGAATACTTTTGAGGATTTCAGTCATGAGTGCAGAGACAACACAGGTTTGTTAATTTCATCCTACCTTTAACACAAAGTGAGTTCACAAATGGAACAAATTCAGAATGTTAAATTCAGAAGTTAAAATACTACACAGCTCTTTGTTCTCATTTTTTACTTCAGTTTTGATCAATAGAGTGAAAAACAACAACAACAACAAGAGTATTAAATAAGGGACCAGTTAAAATATGTTATTTTGCATTTATTTACTTTTGTTGTCCTTGTGAATTTGTTTGCCAAAGCCGAACTGAAGAATCAACATCGGTGTAAAAGGAAAGCCAGAAGCCATGAATCTAAGCCGCTCATGCCGAGCCCTACGTGATGTTTTGTTTGGCAACAACGCTCTGTGGATCGGAAACGAGAGCTGCATGAAAAAGTCCGTGTTGGCGCAGCTGTCAAAGTCCATTTCACAGCTCAGCTTTCATCTGCCTCCAGGTTAATGTTGTTACCAAACTTGGCATAGAGCTGGATCTTCAGATCCCCCAATAGCTGCTGTATCGCTGACACTCGTTCCTCAAGGCCTTTGACCTCCTGCTCCAGTGTTTCCTGATTACAGAACATAAACCCCGATTACACCACAAGCACTACAACCTCCCCACATGACGCATGCAACAACGGGCATTTTCATCAGTTTAACTACTAGTTGACTCAATAAAAACACATTTTGAAGGCAGGAGGAGAAAACGTGATGAGGAAAGAAAGAAATGTTAAATGATAGGGGTGGGGGAATCATGTAAGAATCTATATTATCTTCTAGATTCAGAATCGATTCACAACTTTATTTTGATTTTATTTATTTTTTCTAAGAACCAGATATTGCTACTGATGGACAGTAATCCCACACAGCAAGTCAAATTTGTCTCAAGCATTATTGTGTGATTTATTGAAAAATCACACCAAATACCAGTTTTACAGAGTTATTTTGTGCACAATCTATTTTTTAAATTGGCAAGTTTCTGAGAAATAAAAAGGCAGCTAACCTCAGCCTATCAATTGCATTTATGTAACATGCAGCATTTTTATTTTATTGTATAACTGCAATAGATTTAAATACTAATTTCCCTAGTGAAATAAACAATTTTAATTTGCAGAAAATGTAATAGTTACTTTCTGCTCACACTTTATCTTGTCTTTGAACTTTATCTTATCCATCGCAGTTTTTTGTCCATTTTTACAGACCTTATTGTTGTACTGTGCTGTGTGTACTGTCACTGTTTATCTGTGCTCTGCTGCAAGCTGAATGTCCCCCAGTGGGACAATTAAATACTGAACTCAACTTGTTCTTCTTGAAGTCACTGAGAATTGAGAAATACTAAACTTTTTAGTAAAAAGTGTTTATTTGTGCAAAGTGTTACCTCGTCTTAGGTTTGCCTTTGTGTGTTTACATTATTGCAGTCAGTTGATACAACTTTTTCAAATATAAAAACTCCATAATCTCATACACACTTTACTCCGTTTTCATGACATAATTTGCCACACTGCCTTTCTTGGAGCAGATCCTGAATTTAGCCCCCTGTACGTACCGAATCGAGATTCGAAATCGAATCAAATCGTGAGATACCGAAAGATTCACATCCCTATAAAATTACTATGTACATAAATTATAAATGAGCAGATATTCCGGGTTAACAAACGAGCTGTGCTCAACACATTTGTGGATCAAAGTGTGCAGCAGGCTGCTCCACATCAGTCAGCACAGGGCTGCACGGTGTGCTCTGCTGTGTGATCAAGCAGCAGATTCAAGGACAAACAGGAAGATGATGGACGTGACAGAGGAGGGACAAGGGCTGTTTCTCAAAGTCAAGGATGCTTCCTTTGTAGGAAAGGTCCTTCCGAGTCGGGTCCTACAGACGCAGGAAAGACTCCTTCTTAGCATTCAGAGAACACGTACATTAAAACAGGCCAGAGATTACGCGCCACTGCGTCACTGAAAACATCTCGCCTTCAATTTTTCACGTAACAAAAAATACTAACATAAAAAGGCAAAAAAGATATGAAAGATATGAAATTATTGACTAATGCTACTTATTAATAAGCTGTACCTGTTAATGTATTTTCTTCTCCTCCCATATATTATTTTGTTTTTACTGAATGTAAAAGCTTATTGCACAATCCCTTTGCTGAATGTATTTATATTTGTTATCTAATAACTGAGCTCCCTGGTGGTTTTTTTTTCCTCTTTTTGTTTGTTTTTTAACTTTTGTATAAGTGGTTTGAATCCGACTGTTATCAATAAAGCTGAACATAACAAAACAAAGCTGTGTGCAAAGGATTGTGGGTGCTCTAGCTGCACGGAGGATACGGAGGATACACACATGCATCCTTGGAGATTCTCTGAACGGAGGAGTCGGTTCTCTGTAGGAGGAGGAAGGATCCTCGACATCGGAAAAGTCCTTCGTCGGACGTTGATGACGTGGCGTCCCTCAAACTCTGAAGGATCCTTCCTTGACTTTGAGAAACACCAAAGGTCTAAATCTGAAGCCTGCCCGCTCTACGGTGCAGCAGCTACTGTATGAAGCACTGATGCTGCCCCGCTCTTCTCCTAAAGGTGCATCAAGGAGGATGTCAAGCACCCAAAGCTGCCTTGGACTGTTTCTCACAGTTCCAACTATCACTGCACGGATACTTAAAGGAATAGTGCTACATTTAGTGAATTATGATATTCACTTTCATGTTACATGAGGAGATCGATTATGTCTCTCATGTCTGGAGTCTTGTTGTTGTCACAGTGAATTAGAAAAATGCTAAATATGTCGCATTTGTGACATACAAGCAGGGTCCAAAATTAGCGCAATTTACTAGCCAATGGCTGGTAAAATATGCAAGTGGCTAGTAGATTTGCTTCACTTACTTGCCAAAAAACAATGGTAATCTACTGAGTGGCTGGTAGAGTTTGAACGTTCACTAGCCATTTGACCGGTGGACAAAAAAGTAATTTTTGACCCTGCATACAAGCATGTGTATTAACCTGTATATAAAATATAAAGATATATACAGACGATGCATGTGTGTAAAAACATTTTCTGATTTGTGATGTATTTGGTGATATAAACAGCAATTTCCAAATGTGAATACATTTTGGAAATGAATGCATTTCATTGAACTGATAAACTCACTTTGGCTACAAGTTGTTCAAACTACAAAGTCTATTGGCTAGTTTGCAGATTGTGTCACACGTT
Source organism: Heterobranchus longifilis (assembly GCA_028570985.1). Classification (NCBI taxonomy): domain Eukaryota; kingdom Metazoa; phylum Chordata; class Actinopteri; order Siluriformes; family Clariidae; genus Heterobranchus; species Heterobranchus longifilis. The sequence goes on from JAOVVB010260134.1 coordinate 14,364, forward strand.
TACATTCAACACATTGTGGCATTATTTTCTGCAGGAGCCTGCATAACCTGATTTCAAACTGCATCACAAATAAACACATTGTTTACAGATTATTATTTGTGCATTTGTGATTTACAGCAGCTCAGCAGTAAGTATAAATAAATAAATGAATGGGCATTAAGCCATATCTGTACAGGCACTAAAAGTAGTTAACAACACTACAACTGCTTGTATAGGTTCTGTGCACTTTAACCATTTTATTTCAAACTTATTACACATTTCTTTTGGGCCACTGTGACAGCTCTCTCCATGAAAGCACAAGTAGGAGAGCGGAGCAAAATTAATTAGTATGGTGCGTTAACGGGCGCATGAACCATTATTATTTTTGTAACTGTGACTCGTGAACAAACTGATTTTCAAAGGAATCCAGTTCTTCAAACGGTTCGTAAAAACGGCACATGACAGGGACAAATTATTTCAAAAAGTTTCTGTTGCGAGAACATTACATAAATACATATTAATAACACTTCAGGCTTCACACACATTGAGACATGACTTAATATTTCGTTGGTTGTTTTACAACCTGGACTTTATTATAATAACAGCTACTCACTGATCTAAAACAGTCTCACGGGGCAATCATAGACGTTTCCAGACATGTAAGTAAATCCCATTTTTTAAAACAGGAAGCTCAGAGGGTAGTCCGACATATCTCTGTCTCACTGATACTATCAGGTTTTACTTGCTATATTTTGTGCAAAATAAACTAATTATAACTTGATATAAAGCATATAGTCTGGCTGTTTTCAATCCAACTGGGTTATGAAAAGAGCAGTCTTTATATTTTAATTCAGTACAACTTATAGCAAAAAAAAAAGTATTAGTTTAAATAAATACTGCTAAAGTACTAGCCACGAAGCAATGCTTCATTCTCTTTTGCTTGAATGGATCATGACGTAATTTGGTGTCAAAGCAATTAGATAAAAAATGATCATGATCAAGAAAATATTAGTAATGCATCCTACACAAACCACACAAAGGTCAGACATTTTGTTGTTTTAAATAAGATGAGTAAACATTTTAATAAGAGAAAACTAAAAAAAGAACAGATTTTAGTGTTGCTGTATTTACTTTCTTTTTTTTTCTACGGGCAAATAGCTCATCAAATGACTTTCTAAATCTTTCGTTATAGGTTAAATTCTCCTGCACAGGCCTTTAACTTGACGACTTTGGTTTAATGAGGGTATTTGACTGATGATTATGAGTTTGAAGAATATGAAGAGATATTAAGAAACTTACCTTTGCAGCCTCCAGCATCTCTTGTGTTTCTTCCTGGGTGTGACTGACGAAGACGTCGCCAATTTGATACGGGATCAATAGAGAGTCGTCGTCTAACATCATTAGGTCGTCGCTGGCATCCTGTAAGTTCTGCAGCGATTTCTGCAGGGAGACATTAGCAGGCGATTACAGTCTCAATTACGGCTGTTAACAAATTAGCATTAGCAATTTAGCAGCTGCACTGCCCTTCAGACCACACTTAGCCTAACTGTAACCCATCTGCACAAATTCACTTTCAGTGGAATCGGCTGATTATGGTCATTTTCAATAGGAGGCGTAGACTAACCATTAGAAACACCTCTCAGTATACCGCATTAAAATCAACAGCACCACAAACTACAGCCTCCAAAATGGCCATTAAGTTTACTTAACACCTCCTTAAAATAGTTCAACAAAACATTTCCAATTCTCATGAAAAATAGACTGCATTCGTTTTAATAAACTTGCAACAGAGCGTAGTACACAATCTTATATCAGTCAGTTAAGACACAGTATCAGGTCCAAACACAATATTATATTTTGTAAACTCAGCTGACCACACAGTGAACCCAGAGTGTGCGATATTCTCAACACACGGTGCATACCTAGATTTTGGATTTTGACTTTGATTCTGTATTGGCTGTACTGTATATATTGTATATTGGAATTCCGGTGTGTATTGTGTATGTACTGGAATCCTTATCGGCTCACATTTTATGTGCTTTTATGTATGCCTGTCAGGGCATTTGTTGTCTTTTATGTGCATGTGACCAACTTAATTTCCCCCTTGGGGATTAATAAAGTTCATCTAATCTACCTTCTTGGCCTCTATTTCATTTTTCAGCTCCGTCATCCGACTCGTGTTCCTGGCAAATTTATTGATCTTCTGTTGGTCTTCAAACGTGACATTCACATCTTCAACTGCCTGCAAACAAGAGAAATAAAAGATGTGGTTATAGCCAGTTAAAATACATTTACTCAAGTACTGTACTTAAGTACACCTTTGAGGTAACTTTACTAGTGTGTTTCCATTTTCTGCTACTTGATATTTCTACTACTGCACTACAATTCAGAGGGAAATGTTGTACGTTTTATTCCCTTACATTTATTCGAGAATTTTAGTTACTTTGCAAATTCAGATTAATAATACAAAATATAATCAGCAAATAATTTATAAAGTATTATTATAAGATAAGGGGGGAATTCACAGGCTAGCAGTGTATAAAAGACCTAATAAACTGATTAAGAAGGCTGGCTCCGTAATTGGCTGCAAACAGACACATTTGAAGTTGTGGTGTATACTCCCACTCTACCTCAGTGCATTAAAAACTAAATCCTACAAATGTGCACACTTGTCAAATTATATATAGTAAGTTACTGTGTATTGCAGTATATCCTTCACATTGAGTATTCTATATTTATAGGCCTACTGCATATCTTATATTAATATGTATGAGTAAGTAAGTATGTAAAGGTTTTTCTTGTATTCTGTATTAAGCTATTTTAATTATATTGTTATTTTTCTATTCTATATATATATGTGTATATATATATATTATTTTTTTACCCCCTCTATCTTCAAGTTTTGTGTACATTTACTGTTTCTGTGAAATGCCTGGATAACCTAAAATACATCTATCTATCTATCTATCTATCTATCTATCTATCAGTAGTTGAAATTAGTGCCACATTTAATAGCTGCATCATTAAAGTGATGTATGTAACGTTACATAGATATCAATACTTTTGGTGCTTTAAGTATATTTTGATGTTGATACTTTTGCACTTTTAATAAAGATTTTGAATGCAGGACTTTTACTTGTAACATAGTATTTCTACAATGTGGTATTACTACTTTTTCTTCCACCTCTGGTTAACGTTCACCAGTTAAACCGAACATGGCAAAGTGCTTCACTAGCTAGCATAAATATGAATGGTCAAATTAGCTACCGTTAGCTAGCAAGCTATAGACGACAGTTTGAGGAGTGTCCTGTCGCTGTTGCCAACTATCACAGCTCTCGGTTAGCTGGTTATTACCATCAATATTAGGTTGGTAAATTATCAAGACTCTCGGTTAAATGTTAAACACGGGATAAATCTAGCTCGTGCGTTAGCTAGTTAGCTATAGCTAAGCTAGCTACGTTAGCTACTATCGTTGACATGAGCTGCACGAGGGCGTGACCATGATTTATAAATATCACGGGCACTAACAATTGTTGCTTTTACCCCCCCCACATCCACCTCTACTGTTTTATTTGAATCTCCAAAAGCGACTGCAACGGAGTGACACAAAAACAAAACAGGATTTATTTTAAATTTAGTACTTACTACAGGTCCCTTCATTGTGGTGGCTGCCATGTTGGCTTCCTCGACTCACAGGGACGGCGGTGCTCAACACAGCAATATCTCTCTACCGCCACCTGGCGGCGCGGAAACCTAGAGGATGACCTGAGGATGACAGGAAAACTGACAGTAAAATGCCTCATTTTGTCAGTTTGGCCCATAATTTAACAGCATATTCTGGTTGTCCCTCTAATGCACACCTGCTTTTTTCTTTATTCATTTCCTTTCTTTCTTTCTTTTTTTTAAAGGTAATAATGTGGCATAAAACATGGCCCTTCATTTACAGCTAAACCCTCACCAGGCTTATACATTTCACCATAAGTGGGAATTCAGCTGGATTTATTATTATTATCGTCATCAGCCTACTTATTTATCTCAAGAAATGTACTTACAATATGTCAAACAAGTTATTTTTTCAACCGGAACTGCTGCTCTGTAAATATTTCTACAGCAAACAGCAGGCCTACTGCACCCAAGTTCAAATATTTACTGAATACATCTGCAAAGTTAGAGCACTATTCAATTTAGACTATAGCTGCAGAAGATGAATGAAGTGCACCGCATCAAATATAAGTAAACGCTGTTACATTAGCATTTGCAACCAGACAATATCATGAAATTATATTGTTTTGCCATTTCTTCCCTCTGATGAACAGTTATAGTTATAGTTATAGTTATAGTGTCAGGAACAATCACTGTGCAATAACACTTTAACACCAAGCATTCACTTTACCAGTAAATTATATTTCATAGTTTAAAAAACATGTTAATATAATCCCTGTCAATATAGCCTAAATATAAACATCACTGTAAACACTGTCGGCCTTATATAAAGCAATCTGTTACACTAATCATCCCGTATTTATTCCAGCATGCTTTGCACTCTGCACCATTGCACTGCTTTACTGTTTACAGTTTCATTGTGTTCAGTCAAATGTCAAATGATTATCTTTGTTCAGCTTTGTTGTCCTTGTTTTTAGCTGTATTTCTATGTAGCTTACACTGAGAACAACAAAAAAACAACAGAGTTAAATTCCTTGCAGGAGAACACACTTAGTTGCAAGGTTGGGAAGGAATGGAATACAAGTAAAAAATAGATTACTTGAAGGGATTACTTTATTACCTCCAAGGAGGTTGTGTTTTCAGTTCAGTTTGTTTGTTTGTTTGTTTGTTTGTCAGCAGGATTCAGAAAAACCTGATTTTCATGAAACTTGGTGGAAGCATG
>JAOVVB010260156.1:0-19225 GCA_028570985.1 Heterobranchus longifilis
ATAACATTTAGTGGCCTAACATTCTGCTGAAAACATTCTGCTGCCTAACATTCTGCAGCCTAACATTCTGCTGCCTAACATTCTGCAGTCTAACATTCTGCTGCCTAACATTCTGCTGCCTAACATTCTGCAGCCTAACATTCCATGACCATAACATTCCTTGACCTAACATTCTGCAGCAAAACATGCCGCTGCCTAACATTCTGCAGCCTAACATTCTGCTGCCTAACATTCTGCAGCCTAACATTCTGCAGCCTAACATTCCGTGGCTTAACATTCCGTGACCATAACATTCTGTGACCTAACATTCTGCAGCATAACATTCTGTGACCTAACATTCTGTGGCATAACATTCTGTGACCTAACATTCTGCTGCCTAACATTCAGTGACCTAACATTCTGTGGCCTAACATTCTGCTGCTGAACATTCTATGGCCTAACATTCCACAGCCTAACATTCTGCTGCCGAACATTCTATGGCCTAACATTCCACAGCCTAACATTCTGCTGCATAACATTCTGCGGCCTAAGATTCTGCTGTATAACATTTAGTGGCCTAACATTCTGCTGAAAACATTCCGCAGCCTAACATTCTGCTGCATAATATTCTGCTGCCTAACATTCTGTGGCCTAACATTCTGCTGCCGAACATTCCACAGCCTAACATTCTGCTGCATAATATTCTGCTGCCTAACATTCTGCAGCCTAACATTCTGCTGCATGACATTCTACTGCCTAACATTCCGCAGCCTAACATTCTGCAGCCTAACATTCCGTGGCTTAACATTGCGTTACCATAACATTCTGTGGCCTGACATTCCGTTGACTAACATTCCGTGACCTAACATTCCTTGACCTAACATTCTGCAGCCTAACATGCCGCTGCCTAACATTCCGTGACCTAATATTCCATGACCTAACATTCTGCTGCCTAACACTCTGCTGCATATATTTCCACAGCCTAATATTCTGCTGCCTAACATTCTGCTGCCTAACATTCTGGTGCATAACATTCTGCTGCCTAACATTCTGTGGCCTAACATTGTGCTGCATATATTTCCGCAGCCTAACATTCTGCTGCCTAACATTCTGCTGCCTAACATTCTGCTGCATATATTTCCGCAGAATAACATTCTGATGCCTAACATTCTGCTGCCTAACATTCTGTGGCCTAACATTCTGCTGCATATATTTCCGCAGCCTAACATTCTGCTGCCTAACATTCTGCTGCATATCTTTCCGCAGCCTAATATTTTGCTGCCTAACATTCTGCTGCATATCTTTCCGCAGCCTAATATTTTGCTGCCTAACATTCTGCTGCATCACATTTTGAATGCAACATTTCTGCATGTGATTTTATTTCGTACAAGATTCAGTGTTGTATCAGTCAGACTAAATCTGACTGACTGTGGCTGCCCACTGCTCCTAAATAGTTAGGATGGGTTAAATGCAGAGGACACATTCCTTGTATGTATGTAAAAAGATGTACTTGGCAAATAAAGAATTCTTCATTCATTCATTCTTCATCAATTGCTGATTGGCTGATGAAAATGGGCCGTAGAAATGCTGATGTGTTCCTCAGTACATGGCTAACAATCCATCATTTTTCTACATGGAGTGACAGAATATGATATACACACACAAAACTGAACAACTGTATTTTTCCAAATAACATTACTATGATGATGTGCATGGAAAAATCTGTACATACGAGAAAACCGCCTCTGCTCATCAGAACCGGGCCAGACACTGAGACTTTTGGGAAGCAGGGCAGCAATTTAAAGCAGCAAATAACACCCCAACTACATATATCACAATAAATGCCAACATCCATTCTGAGCTTATTTTTGAAGACTTTAAACCAAGATCGATCATCCGGCCCCCCTGATGTTTGTGAATAACCACGCTGCCAGTCAAGAATCTCGACTCTGTTTGTGCCTCAAAGACAGACACTTAGCGTCCTACTGTGCCCATGTGGTGTTTTTCAAATCAACTGGGACTCCCTCTGGCCGGCGGTAAACCCAAACCATTCCTCTTGCCCTCATCAGTCAAGTGTCTCGTTGTGACCTAGACATCCTATTCTTTCACCGAGGGACACGAGCTAGGGTTCAGTGGGAAGGGAAATGGTGTGAAGGGGTGAACTCAGCTGCGGTACTTTAACTACAACGACTTTTATAGCTGCTTCTGACACCTTCACTGTTGATCAGGATGGATCGCCCCGGCCAGCGCCACTACTAATGATGATGTGAGCGCAGAGGGCAGCGAGGAGGCATCCATCACATCAAATGTGTCGTGAATTTTATTGATTATCTGCTGTTGCTGTAATCCTTCACACATGTTGTGCTTGTTGTACAGTGGCAGAGGATAACAGAAAGGACCCGGGGCCAGGAACACCAGCGGTAGCAGCTACTGTGACCTAATGCCTTTAGCTCTTGGAGGACCTCGACATTTGTTCTTCTCCCCGGCCAGCTCATACATCACCTTCCAAATAAATGCAGAGAGGTAGGAAACAGCTGCCCTTTAAGCCGCTGGCTGCTTTATCCTCTGATGTTCAAACCAAGTAAAGAGGAGCTGGTGAAAGCTCAGCAGCAGCTTCGCTATAACAGGCCGTTTATCCTCTGATCGCTATGACAACTTGGATATTGAGCTTCTCACTGAGTGTTAGCCGTGAGCTACAGCGCTCAGTGGAAGAAACAACAAAATGTCTTGGTCTAGCACAACATATGAGCCAAGACTTGCACCAATGCCATCAAGGAAGTGTCATCGCAGCCAGGACTGATGGCAAAGAGGACACGAGTCTACATCCTTGCTAGTGATGGAGACTCTGATGTCATTAGTTTGGTCATAAAGCAAACTATTGGAACATTTTTGACCTGGTGGTGGTGCCAGACGAAAAGTCAGAAGATCAACAAAGTGATGACAGTTGATCCTGAGGGGGACATAAATGTCTGTACATAATTTCAGGGCAATCCATCGTCGGTCTGTCCTCAATTAAAGACATTCTTAGTCGACCAACACTCATACGATTTTGCTGACCAACTGATTAATTGATTTAAATGTCAGATCTGGAAAACTGAGTTTCTCCACAAAGAGTCATGCAATGATGAGATGTGCTCTTAAGTTTCAGTCAGTTAGCATGAAAAAAGCATAAAAAAAATGACTAATTGACTCAAGAAATCTTTGGCGACTAATACCAAAATGACCGATTAGTCGACAAATCGACTTAGCGACTATAATCCATCCAATAGTTGATATTTGAGTTTAGATCAAAGTGGTGCGCCAGTTGACAGAAGACGTTGCCCTCCATAGAGCCATGCTGCTAGCCTGTGTATAAATACATAAATCACAAAGTGTATGAAATGTGTTATACTTGGAATCCTTCGGTATGAAAAGAAACTTTAATGGAGGCTACAGTCAGCAGCTTTCAGCTCGTTGCCTTTTTTGATGAATGTTACTGGCTGGACTTCAATCTCAGAACCCATCGGCTATCGGTCTGACACAATAAAACCTCCGCAGGCAACGGCCAATATTTCGGGGTTTCCACTTGCAGATTGAGAAGCGAGAATGGAGCTGGAGTTGAGAGACGACGTCTAGGACCAGATTGTTTCACAAGTATTGATCAAGTATTCAAAATAAAAAGCTAATAAATGAAACGATAGTCGATGGGTTCCAAGATTGGATTTCGGCCAGAGCGTTCGATGCTCTCCACACAGGCTGTTTATCTGCTTGTAACCAAAGCACGCTCAAACGTGATTGGTCAATACTACTGGGACGACAAAAGGTAACCAGAACGCTTGCGATAGCAAAATCTTTTTCTGTTGCAGACAGATTCTGCATTCACATGTTTCACAGTTTCAAAGTAAACTTTTATCAACTGCCCTTATGTACAAATTAAACCTGAAACCAAGCAGTGATGGTTTTTATAAAGCTTCATAAATATGCACGTGATCAAATGTGGTCGTCATTCTGCCATCACTTCTGTAGCATTTTAGACCCATACTGAATAAGCAAACCTTGAAATTAAAAGATGTGTAAACTGAACACAGAATACCAGAAACGTGGCATTTCAGCCAAACAAGAACAATATATAAGGGTGTAGGTAAAGACCCTGTATTGTGACATTGACAATAAATAAATACACTTTTTTTTTTTTTAAATCCAGTAGTCTACTCTTTTCTCCATCAAAGTGCTGCAGTAATTACTGTAATTATTGCTGTCTGGACGATGGAAGCCTTACGGGAAAAGTTGGCAGAAAAAGTTGGCAGGTGCATCACAACACATGGCCAGTTTGGCACAAATCAAAAATGTATTTATGTTTTGTGCGTCTGTTACGTTTTACTGTCTTATTCTCTCATTCAAAACATCACAACTGATTGACAGCGACATCAAGAGAGCGTCAGACATCATGGTGAAAGAGATATAGATTTAAAGATGTTTCTTTAGTTCCTCCTGCACGTTGTGGAGCGCTTAGCTGAGGAACTTGTTAATCCACAATTATTTTTAGGAGCAGCTTACTTCACTATACATTTGGGAAACATCTCTTAACCTGAAGGAGGGTTTGTAAAATGGATGTTATGGTCATCGTAGTCTTAAAAGGCTTTTGGGAAACACGGCCCAGGATTTGCTCCAATGCAGTCTCTGCATGGGGTGTTTAGCAGCCAAGACTGATGACAAAGAGAAAAAAAAACATGTTTTCCTTAAAATATTCAACGCGGCATGCAAGTCAAAATTGGTTCACTTTTTTAAAATCTAATTTTTCAAGCAGCACGAGACGCTCTGACCGGAGTTTCCAAGGAGAAATCCTGCTAAACAAATACATACAGTGCTCTGTGGCACCGCTGTTAGACAGGGCGACTACTCATGTACATTTACACTCAATGAGAGAACATTAAACGCACTTCTGCGGCAATTTGATTGGGCACCGAGACCCAGCTTCATGGTGGTTTGTCGTCACCTACATCCTCAGCCTCCCAACAACCCGTCTGTGAGAGAAAAAAAAAAAGTTACGGCTTCACACCACGTCGTAAAAGTCCGATCATATCGAGAGGGCATCTCTCCATTAGGGTTTTGCCCTGACATCAGCTCTTAAGCCTATCCTTGTTTTATAGCTTTCGGAGTAAAAACAACGATGGCGTTTGATGGAGAGCGCGCTGACTTGATGTACAGGCCCTGTTGTGAAATGACTTGATGGGAAAACTGAAGGGGGAAACCTCGGGACCTTATGGCACCAGGAGTCCCGCAGGCTGGCAGCTCCCATGATTCAAGATGACACCGCTTCAACTTTCCAGCACTCTCGCCTTATTTCCCCATAAATTTTAATGAGGAAGCGTCATTCGATCCATTGTACTTATTTTAATGATTTGGCTGCATCTAGTGAGGTAAACAAAAAGATTTCACCAGAGAGTTTTAACCCTTTAAGTAGTAAAACCTATAGGGGAGGTAAGGTTTATTAGCAGGGGGTGGGGGGGAATTATGTGGACTGCAGCTGGTGTGACTAATCAACAAGAATTTGCACACTCACCATTCCCCTCGGTCATAAACAGGTTTTAATTGAGTTGTCCGGTTATAGACCCCTGCATCCTGATTGTGGTTTTTACAGTGACGGAGGATAAATTGAGTCCACATGGATGTGAAATGACTGCAGATCATCATCAGGCTGAAGAGATTGTCCTCCTGTTGCATATTCTTGTAAACAATAATCCTTCAAAGTAAACCATTTACAAAGTCATAACAATGATTGTAGTGGATATATTTTAAAGTTACTGTAGCTGAGACAATGTTTGTATCAGGAGCTGTACGCATTTATTTTAACTCTGTAACTACCTTTACTTGTGTATCCCATACACAGTATTTTTTCTATTTTATAAAAAATATTTTTTTCTATAAATATTCCAAGAAAGATTTATTTAATATTAATATTAAATATTCTAACTTCTTTTGTGAAAATATTCCAACTTTTTCTCAAATTTTTTTGTAATATTCCAACTTTTTCTCTAAATATATATATATATTTTATTTTTTTTATTTTTTTAATATATATTCCAACTTTTTCTCTAAATATTCTGACTTTTGAGTCCATGAAAGACACTCTGCTTCTATGATTAATTTATCTTTTAGAAATTCTGAATTTTATATTTTAGAAAACAGAATAGAGGCACAAATATTTTTTTCCATACTCTCTTTTCTTTTTTCCAAACTTATCCAGACCTGGAAATGACTAAAATCAAATTCCAGACTTTTCCATACTGCGTGTTTATGAATCCTGTTGAAATAAGGGATCTGTATATTTTTTCTACAACTGCTCTTCACACACTGAAAGACATTTTAAAAGTGTGTTTTAAAGGATTCAAACACTAGAGGTGGTATGAGCACGTTAACAAATGATCCTGACTATTTAAAAATCTGGTTAAATTCTTGTTTATATCATGTCAGTATGCATGAACTGAAACATAGTAAAAGAAGTTTAGGCATTAAACAAATGATCATGATAAATTAACGCTGGGTGAAAGGCTCTCACTTTCTTGTTGATGTTATTTCAGTATGCAGTCAGACAGTCCAGGAAACCAGGACTGGACAGTTTTCTTGCTAACATCTCTCCATCCCGTGTCTGCAAATGACTCCCAGGCGGCTTTTCCTCCCCTGCAACACCGAGTGGGATTTACAACGAGATTATGGGGCTCCCCTTTGACCCCAGGGGCTGTGTTCAGCAAGAGTCAACTTTTCTTTTTTCAAATAGACTCAGTTAGAGCTCTCTCTCTCCCTCCATCCATCCATCCACCGACTGCACCAAGAACAATGGCTTATTCTCCTGCGCCAGCGCTCCATTACGGGGCCTGTGGCTTGGCAGTGCAGCAGGCCTCAGATTTCAACCACATGTACTGCACTCAAATCAAAAGAGTCAGCCCTGGCAGCACGGCCGCATAGCTGAGGGAGACACAGAGAGAAAAAGTACAAGCAGAGAAGGGGAGGGAAGGGGAGAAAACAGGGAGGAGGACTGAGAAAATAAAACGGTGATGTAAAGAGTAAATAGTCGAGGGGACGGGGGGGAGAGAGAGAGAGAGAGAGAGGAAATATGGAGACAGTAGGAGTTAAGACAGAAAACTTGACGAGCAAACAGAGATTATGGCTTCAGTGGCGTAAGGTCAGGACACACAGAGGTCAAGTCTCAAGAGAGCCATTTTGGAAAGCAGTGAGGGATAACCTTTCCTTAACCCCCAATTTGGCCGCTCTCATTGAACTCTTACTGTAATTTCCAAATCCCACGGACAGTAGCATTTCAATGGAGTCTAAACACATATTCTCAGATATCTTACGAAATATGACCACAGTTCTATCAACATTTCATATGATATCATACGAAATATGGCCGCTGATCTATTTAATAGTGTGAAATGGTCACGCAAACATGTGAAACTACTTGGAACGGTTAGGAAAAAAACAACAGGGTTTGGGTTAAAATCCCTACTTTCGCGTTATAAATAAAGATTGTTACAGGGGGAAAAAAAAGTACAGTACTGGACGCAGTTACATGGTGACATAGACCATGAATGGAAGTTTATTTACAGGTTATCTTAAAATAACGTTGACTTTTAGTTTCTGGGTGTTGGACTCATCCACCACCCCTCCCTCCCTAAATGGGTTTCTTTACGTCGCCTCACTTCCTTGATTACAACCATCATAACTACGTGTAGTCATGTCATAACTACGGTCACTAGATGTCGCCGTCTACACATAAACCATCAATATTGCATGTAATAAGCTGGGCCTCCTGGCTCACAATTGCGTGGGTTATCTACGAATTACAGTGCATTGCTTTTCGTAGGAATTTCTACGACACTGAATGAGAACAGCCTGAGCCTAAACATGTCGACAGCGCTCACCCCAGGCTGATTTGTATTCTCACATGTGTGCACAGTCATCTGGGACCCTCAGCAAAACAAAAAAAAAAAGATTCACTGAAAGTTTCCGAAGAGGTTAAAAAGCGAGCTGAAAATGAAAACACCGGGTGTTGCCAGTGTTTTCCAAATGATTGCTCAGTCGTCTGGCACTGAAGCCGGCGTCTGCTTGGGCCCGGGCCGATACATCTGCGCCTCGGAAGTTCACTGTCAAATGCAATTTGAACGTCAGAGGCGATCGTGTCATTAATGTGACAACCCAAACTTGGATGCTTTTACCTTTCTTCCTCCGGTGTGAAAAAAGAGGAAGGGAGAAACATCACAAACACATCGTGATGTGTTAGGAAATGTGTTTTTTCTATGAGATCTTCACTGTAAACAGGTTGACCCGGGCAGATACTTGGACGCTGTTTTGACGTTTGACATGATCTATCTCCTTTGATATCTGCTAGCATGATGTAGCTTTCATTGTCCATATTTCATGGAAGAAATACAAAGAGGTTATCACTGCATTAAGCACAGAGCAGCAGCTTTCCTGTGGGAAAACAGCCTACATTATCTCATCTAAGCAAATTGAATGCACAAATTGCAGCAACACAGAAGTCCCCAATGTGAGACCAGTTCTGTGGGAAGAAAAGTGCATTTGGGGACAGCAAAGGTTGTGTTGTAAGGTGAGCGTGGTCACATTAAGTCTTGGCCTCAGCTCTGCGGTTGTTTGTAAAACAGTGGACAGTGCCTTAAGGGAGCAGAGGGGCATTTGGCAAGCGCCTCATGAGGTAAACTACAGGCCTAACGAGAGCTAAAGCAACCTGACACCCCAACAGATGTTCCAAAATCTCAGGAGACCCTGTTTCCAATTTGACATAATTTACTCTCACTCCTCTGCCCTGCTGCTTAATCTTAATTTCTTTATTCCAACTAGCAGAAACTGGTGGATTCCCAAGCTCTGTTTCCTTGTTGCACAATCAGACATAACTAGCTTGAATTGGGGTTGAAGGTGAAGTGCAACGTCGGGGGGAAAGTCCACGAGTGTATAATCAGAGGGGAGGTAGATGATAAAGATGTGCTTTCACAGTCAGTGTCCTCTATTGTTGTGAGAATTTCCTGTAAATGGCAAGCATCTGTAGCTATGAAAATCCATGCACGATTGTTTGACGCCAAGCTGTTTGATGTTGGATTTATTTGGATAAAATGTGTCACAAAAATTGACTGTGCTCTCAAAGTTCACGTCCTCCAAGTTGTACATTTTGCTCCATAAATCTGGTCAAAGCTCACCGCAGATAAAGCAGGAGTCACATCTGTTTTGGTTGAATCTAAATCAAACGCAATTTGCCGGGAAGATAATACAAAGAACAGTGGTCCTTGCTCGTGGAGTCCAAACGTTTCACTGAAACCTTCCTCAAAGTAAACAGTGAGTATGTCCAGAGCGTATATGAGAAATAAAGAACAAAGTTTCAGGACAGTTTGTCAGTCAGTGGCAGCAGTGCTGTTCTCACTGTGCTTTTGTTGCCAGCAAGTTAGAGACATCTGGAGCTCAAACTTAGCCAAGTTATAACACAAGTGTTGACTAAGTGAAGTTTTACACATTGCTTAATTAAAACAGGTTGCACCACACAGACTACCGCTAATATGAGGTGTTGCTGAAAATTACACCCAGTAACTGCCAGTTCTAGCTGTTGTGTAGCAAAGTGAGCTAAGTGACAAAACCAAGCCGTAACCTCTGAGTGAAGCCAATACAGAAGTGCCTTAAACCTGCATTATTTCTAATGGCCAGCAGGGGGCGAATCCACAAAAAGAAGTCTGGTTGTATAGAAGTCTATGAGAAAATGCTAATTCTTACTTGATTTATTACCTCAGTAAACATTTTTCTAATGAGTTTATGGTCTCAATCACTAGTTTCAAGTCTTCTTCAATACAGCATGATGTTCATTTTGTAAATTATGGTCCCATTTAGAGTAAGATAGACGATAAAGCAGGCGATGCTTTAGGGCGTGGCTACACAGCGACCTGTCAGTCAGGATAGAGGCTTAGCGATGCTAACTATGGCACTTGTTTTTGGGTGCTGCCCGTGTTTTCATCTTCGGACTTTGACCTGTTCACAGTGTGTTTTCACTTCATCAAAGTTAACATTTTGGTCACCTAAAGATGCTAACAAAGCTAGCTAACTAGCGTTAGTGTTAGCTGGTAACTTAAGGGAAACTTTGCAGATTTTCAACCAGCTCTGTGTCACTGCCACGAACCACGCCAGCGTCCGGAGCTCCTCACACACCTGGCGGCAAAAGTCAGACGGATGTCCCTCTTTAGCAGTTAGCGCAGCGTAGCGCCACTGGAACTACACTGCACTTATTGCACTTTAATATAGCATTGGTCTCTTAATATGTGCTAAATGTGTTCTATATATGTATGAATGTATGTATGTATGCTTGCACCCTGGTCCTGAGAAACGTCATTTTGTTCCACTGTATGTGTATTTTATATGGATATGGTTTGAATGACAAATAAAACTGAACCTTGAAACGACAGTTAGTGTCTCTCCCCAGCTCCACCCTCTCATCCAAATATGGTCACTTCTGGTTGCAAAAAAAAAACAAGATGGCGAGGGAGAAATGCCAAATTTGAGGCTTCAAAACGGTAGTTCACAAACCAATGGGTGATGTCACAGTGGCTACGCCCACTTCTTTTACACAGTATGAAGGCAACACAGTAGCCTTGTGTGTGTGTGCGTGCAGTATGTAGTGTGTAGGCCTTCTGTATGTCAGAGTGAGAGAAAAAGGAAGCAACGATGAGAAGAGAAAGAAAAAAAGAGAGAAAATGTGTGTGTCTGTGGGAAAGCAGAAAAGAGAGATTAGTTTCTATACGTGCAGGACAATGAGTTGTGTATTTGTGCGAACAAGTTCATGCATGACGGTTTATTGACTCTACAAAGCTATCACTGCACGGTCAGACCGAGGAAATACACATGTGATTGGGAGAGAGTTAGTTGCGGGTTTCATTTGATACCTGAAAGCCAAATAAACAACTCGGGGCCTGCCAGATCTGAACCCAGAGCAATAAACTCCACTGATATCTGAGCTGCTGGGTCTGTTTACTGGCTCATCAGTCAACACAAGGGCATATACACACGGACACATCGTAACCTGTGCGCTCTTACGATGATCTCTCCCGTAGAAACACTGCTGCGTTAGATCTGAATCGACTCGAGATATTTAGAACCAGTACGGCATGAAAGAAGAGACGACGAATTCTCTGTGAAATCCAGTTTGAAAGGACTTGTTTTCAACCACGAAGATGTCTTCAATGGTCACAAGTCTCTGTGAAGGGTAAAAGAGAGGCGGGCCGCGACAGAAAACAGAGATTGAAGCCACATGTTGAGGCGCAGCACACATCACACACACATACAGATTGATTGATTAATCTGGAATGTTTCTTTCTTTTCTCTCTAAAAGTTCCACAGCAAAGCCAGAGCAGATCACAATGCACTGCTCATATACTGTAGCACATTTAAAAAGGGACACTTCACCCCAAAATCCATATTTTTCCTCTCACGTGTAGTGCTATTTATCAATGTAGATTGTTTTAGTGTGAGTTGCAGAGTGTTGGAGATATCGGCTGTAGAGAATATAATGGAAGTAGATGGCACTCGGCGTGTGGTGCTCAAAGCACCAAAGAAAATACATTTGAAAAACTCAATAGCAATGTCTCTTTCCAGAAATCATGACCCGGTTACTCAAGATAATCCACAAGCCTTTCATGGAGGAACTATTTTCTTTCGACCGAACTACACCTGCCGGCTGTGTCGCCGTGCAGATGGAAACTGATACCGATACGTTAACGCTCAGCCGAGGAGGACGCCTCATTAATGTACATCTTGAGCTGTCACGAGCCTCTCGTCCACGAGTAGATGCACGATTCCTTCTGCGCAGTGATACGGTTGGCGGGTGTACTTCAGTAGAAAGAAAATAGTTCCGACACGAAACCGCTCACAACAAGGTCTGTGGATTATCTTCAGTAACCGGGTCACGATTTGGAGGGTTCCCACACAATTTCAAAACTTCTCCATGACTTTTCAGGAACCCATAATAACATTTCCATGATCATTTACCACGTATGTGGCAACATAAGTATGTAGCCTACATGCTACTATTTAATGGCTCTCTAATGACAGATACAAATCGTATGGGTCATTAGAGAACCATTAAATATTATATGTTCACTTTATTCCAACATATCAGATTTAAACTATATTCATACATAATTTCATATGTGCATGTGTGAAGGGGGAGACGGGGGGATGAAGAAACACACACATATTAAAGATATGTTATGTCAGCAGCTACAAAACACAAATTCTGCATTATGCAATTCTTCATTATGTTACATTAAAGGTTATCCACGGAAGATTACAGTAACAATTCATTTCATTACACAGCAAAATTCCATGACTTTTCCAAAACTTTCACAGATTTGACTAATTCCATGACTTCTCCAGGCCTTTTCAATGACCGTGGGAATCCTGGATTTCTGGAAAGAGACATTGCTCTCGACTTTTTCAAGTGGATTTTTTGGCGCTTTGAGCAAAACAAACCGAGGAGAGAAGGCAGACATCTCTACAGGCCGATCTTGGTGTGCACTGTCCCTTTAAGGATTCATTCCCCCCCCCCTTTATATCCATTTCCTCCGTGTACACTCAGACACTTTAACCGTGACTCACACTCAACTACTCATTCAGACACTATTGTGCTGCGAGATGACTCACATCTTCTCCGTGCAGGAGAGTGATGAGGTGTTGCTCACAAACAAAGCCTCCGTCTCTGAGTCCCACTTCTACAAGAGCACAGAAAACCGTATGATCTCAAACGTACAGCTGCGTTTCAGAGTGGAACAACTTTGTGATGTTGCTCTGAAGAGACAGTAGCGCACATCAGGAGGCACGGGTTTCATCAGTGTGTAGTCCCACAGCGAGGAGGAGGCTGAGGCTGCAGAGGGACCAGACCACTTCTGATCACAAGGAAAGGGGGAAAGTGAAAGATCTTACAGGTTGTGAGGGGCGTCAGGGGAACTAAAAACACAGTGGCATACTAATTCACACTTACATAAAACATGAAAACTGCCACAGCAGACTCTGTGAACACTTTTTATATGGAGATGAATAAGACTAGGGTTTTGCAAGATTGAAACTACATTTTGAAGGCTTGCATAATGTTTCAATAAGCTGAAAAAAATTAAAATCTCTGCAAACTTTATTTTGCATCTGAGCTTCCCTTCTTCACATCTGCAGCGCTCTTTTATTTATTTATTTTTGACAGTGTTTCTCTGACATATTCAGAGTTTGGAATTTGTCACTGTCCTCCCAGTTTGTTTTCCAGGTTTGAAACACAGATTAGATTTTTTTTTTTCAGATCAATCAAAACATTATGCAAGTCTTCAAAAAGTTTCAATCTTGCAAAACCTTGTTTTTATTATGAGTTCTTTTTCTGTTTTTGTTTTTCAGTTTTGAAGTATGACAGTATATTAATCCCATATTTTTGAAGTTCCTATTTCTTTGGAAGCAAGTTCTTCTTTCATCTCCCATTTCAATTTAACATTTTAAAATATATCACAGGCTATAATGGACATAAAAACAGGGAAGTAAAAGCATGTGCACATAAAACACTGTGAAATGATTTCTATAAAAGCCAGTTTCTGGGGGAGGAGATGGGATGAGTCTGACTGATGGAGGAAGCTGATTTCTTGGACATTTGTACGTAGAACCAGGTTTCTAATTGTTTTTTTTCATGTATTCATGTGCAGGACAAAGACTTCACACAATGAAAGTATTGCTGTGACAGCAGAGCAGCAGAGATCATCCTCAAAAACAAAGTCATTTAGTCAAGTGGTCTCTAGAAGTCTAATAAGGTTTCCACAGCTAAATATTTGAATATTTGTCAAATTCAGACATACTCTCATCATAGTGACATCAAACTGGTTTCCTGACTTTCTTCACACAGATTTCCAACAACATTTATCAAACGCTGAAAGTTTGCAGTCACTTTCTACATCTTCATTGTCGGCACTTGTCAATGTGAAACTTAATTCTCTGTATTATCTGTTTCCCCTGATATACATCCTCCAGCAGCAGCAGCAGCATTTGTAGTGTGGTTTTCTTTTTGTTTCCATTTCTGCCAATTTCCTATAGTTTCATCCCTATTTATGTGTCATGAATATATTAGATTGTTGTTGATATCACAACAACAATAACACATCACATAAAATGCGATATGGCAGATCTAGGATAAATCATTTTCTTTGATTCCTGCTCAGAAAGTTTGGTTTTAGGTCGAAGCTGCTTTATAGAAGTGTTACTCTTCACACTCAGTGAAGTCTGTTAGGTTGAGTCTTTAGAGAATTATGAAGTGAAATCCTCCCATAACCTGGCTTCTTGTGTGCATATCAATATACTGATCTTGATTCTGAAAATATCTGTTGCTGTTGAATTTTTTAAATGCCAGTGTTCAATGTTGGGACCTGGAATTCGGTACTTTTCTGTACTTTATTCTCTCTGCAAAAAAGATGTAATTTCAGTTGTAAAAATAAGTCAAAACTTCTTAATTCTCCCCTCTCAATTAACCGTCCCTACAACCTGTCAGTCCGTCACCAGGGCATCGATAACGCTATGTGTTTGTCTCGGAGGACAGACTCCTTTGACAAAAACAGCAATTTTACTTTGCAGAACACAGTTTTTTTGTTTGTGTTATTGTGTGACTTTGGTATTTTAACAGGTTTGGAACAAAGAAAAACTAACAAACTAAGCAATCGAGGCAGCAGTAGACCTGCAACTCCCATGTTCTGTGAGGTAAAATTATTGTTTTTGTCAAAGGAGTCTGGTGGCTTTGAAGAGAGCGATCTAACGGCTTCAGTTAACTGTCGGAAACGGCTGTTTGACAGTAAGGTAAGGAGGTGAAAAGAATCTAAATATAGTGTTCACTTAAACAGATGTGGATTTTTTTAGGTGGTCCTTTTTAGGTGGCTAAAAAATGTTTTACTGTGTGGCCCCGTCTAGGGGCGTGCACCTCCTACAACCCCACTTCAAAACATCCGAACTATCCCTTTAAGTGAAAACTTAGTGTTACTTAGTGTACAGTAGATGGAAAAAATGCTCTATGTGAAAGCAATTACATCAGTGTTCCAAACCAGACATATTCATACCAAAAACCACAGCAACTTTCCAAACCAAGGTCTAAAAATGACGCTTAACTAGGAGCAAACAATATTATTTATTTTTGTCCCAGAAACATCTTGTCACAGTAGGAGTCCTTCAGATGGTGGCGATTTCTTTTTTTTTTTTTTCATTTTTGTATTCTCATCTATATCCCATTCTTTGCTGCTGCAATGACCCAATTTCCCCACGGGGATCATTAAAGTTTCATCTTATCTTATCTTATCTGCCCCTATCCCTCTCCCTTCCCCTATCACCCCTCATCACCCGCCCTCCCCAATCCTTCACTTAATTATGTCCCGTGAATGAAGTTCATCTTTCATGCTGCCAGCAGCCAGCAGCGTGGCTCGCCCGTTCTGGACTATCTAATCACGGCGCAGAGACTAAACTAAATTTAGACAGCCGGCTTGTGATGCCTGGCAGGCCCTAATGGGGGCTGACACCTCAAGACACTCCGCTGATGTACCGGGTACACTCTGCCCGCGCGGGGCCCGCAACCACCGTTGACTAACGCTGACGACTTGTGAACCAGTTTGTTTTATTCAAAAAGTTTTCAAGGGGATCACACGTAGAGGTGAAGCACTCTGCTGACTAAGGCCATTCAAACTTAATGAAATCCAGCATTTACATTTTAGGATCTTAGCCAATGCTCAGAGTGTGTGTGTGTGTGTGTGTGTGTGTGTGCGTGTGTGTGAACCTCAAAATAATCTACATGTGGCGGCTAAAGCAGTGGCACCAAGTGCTACACCTTTTATTCAAATTGTAAACCAGTCAGTTGACAGAATATGATTTGTGAATGCAGGTTAATATACTGGTCGAGATAAACTTCTACTGGCGGCAATGCAAATGTGATTATCATTAATCATTAATAATATAACAAATGTACTGATGGATATCTCTTGAGCATTTAAATGCACATAATTTAAGGGAATTTTGACACTTTCTGCAAATTGACCAATAAATCAGCCAAGCCAATATATCAGCCAATTTTAGCTTATTGCAAATATATGGGTATTGGCATATATGTCAGCTGTTAAGTCTCAAGAAATGTCAGTACAGAAATGTCAAAGATGTGTTTTCGGTCATTTAGAAAGTGTCTCAGCTATATAGTTTGTCCATCAGAAAGCACTGACAAGTTAATTATTTAAGAACCACATGTACTTTTTTAGCAATCCTTATCAAAAACTAATTAATCTCGATAATGATATATATCACAATGTAAAATGTTTTCAGGTAATTCAAAGAATAAATAGTGTATATAGAATAACCGCATGGTAAAGGCTATTTTTGTATACTCTCGACAAGTGAGAAGTACTGAGTATTTTCTCATTTTATTAAGAATTTATTAGTGCAAAGTGAACATAATGTGCAAGGATAAGAACGTAAAGCGCCCAAATGACGTTAATATTGCCATAACACAGTTCGTCCTCTGGATTTTCAACATCATGATAGAAATGACACAGAAAAATATGTACAATAGGCATTTTTATATCATTTTGAGGATATATATATTCCTTCTTCTGTCGCCTTTGTCTCAATATATCACGATATCTGTTCTCATATGTGAAAACATGGGTTATGTAATCCAGTTGATATTAAATCGCATTGAACTGTGTAAAAATGTATTATAAAACCAAAACTGCATTTTTCAAATAATATTCAGGTATTTCAGATAACATTTTCTGAGAAGTTTGAGTTATTGTGCTTGTTATTGTCAATTTTGACAATGTAATTGTGTGTCGCGAAATCTCGATATTATTTTTTTCACCATATTAATTCCACTGAAAGACAATAATTCATCATATATGTGTGTAAAACAATAACATCGGCTGATATATTGTTACCCGATTGTTGAAACTCTCAAATATCTATATCGGTATTTGCTTAAAAAATCCAGTATCAGTCCGTCTATACTGAAAATGTCTTAAAAAATGTCTAGAGTTTAGAGTATGCATTTGCAGAAACCAGCAGGAAACGGAGCAGATTAGAACACGGAGAAGATTCTTACTAAAACATGATAAAGTCTACTTATACGAGAGAATCTGAATAAAAGGCTCGTTTCTAATAATAGCCTTTCTCAAATTAATGCCTGGTAGCCACGTCAGTTGTGGTAAATTAAGACCACAGACGCTATTTGAGAACGGAGGCTATGGTATTTAAACTGTGTCATTTCTGCACTGGAATATCTCTGACACAGTCTTTTTGTATTTAGCATATTTAGGGTATTTAGACAGGCACATAACCCATTCTCTTGCTAAGCACTGCACTTTTTTAATTCTCTCCCCTGGTCTCACTTCATGCTCTCCTTCTGTCAGGCATACTCCACACACAGAGATTTTAGAGAGTTGGAATCCACACAACTCCAATATTTTTAATGAGTCAGTCTCTGTGCTTCTACCAAAACTGATTGAGGTCACGGCAACACGCTTCTAACTTCAGCAGTATTGTTTTTTTTCCACAGCAAATCCTCTGTCCTCAGAATTCAGGGACTCTCAAGTAAGACACACTGTATGTAAACACATCATTTAAAAAACGGTGCTTTCTGAGGTCATTGATTGGTATGGTAAGACATCATACATATGATGATGTTACATAATGATATTTTGTGTTGTTAGTTCACGGGAAAAAAAATATTTGACTACATATTCTGCATCTTATATCAACAGGTTTAGTATCTTTTCTCTTTCTCAAGTATTTTTACTTGGTGCTTGTACAGTATTTTTTGTACATGTTTTTATGTGTTTGTATGCTTGGTTCTTCCTGTTTATTTGCACATCTTTTGATGTTTGATTTTGTTTTCATGTAAAACACTTTGAACTGCTTTTTGTATGAAATGGTGCTGTACAAATAAAACTGAATTGAATTTGATTTAATTATATTATTATGACAACATGTTTACTGACTGCCTAAATAAAAACTGTAATGTTCGACTACATCAGACTATTTCAGCAGGTCACTGTCTATGTACATTTGACCCCAGTGTTAGATGCAACTTCAGATGCTGCTGTGAAATGTGATGTTTCTTTTCGACTTTACAAATCGTTGCTATGCAACCTTAGCTTTAATGTCCAGATGAAATGAAAAATGCCTTTTTAACCATTTTAGATCAAATCCCTGGTCATATTTTTTTAATATCAAAATCGATCAAAATCCAATCATGTTTGCTTCCTGTAAAACAAAATATGATGTGCTTACGTGAGGTGGTACCAACCAATTTCAAGTTACAGAGCTAAGATCCTCTGTAGCTCTGCATCGAGTTCAACTCTAAGCCCGCCCACATTTTAGCGGCCCAAACAAATGCAAAGGATTTGATTTAAATCCCTCTTGTAACTGTGCGCCGCTCAAATATTCAGTTTCCCTGAGAAATATGTCACAGTACAGAAGCTATAGACGCTCTCACTTCTGTTTCACTGGGACTTTACAAAACAAGGTAAAAACTCTGGGCATTCATGGCAGTCATCACAGAACCTTCTGTTTGTAAGTTATGGATTGTTCACTGGCTGGATCTTAACATTCAACATGTACGCTCAGACTAGTCTGGGCACCAGATGTACAGTGTGGGTATAAAACCTGCCATTGGGCACGTCTCTCACGTGGCATTCTCCTCCCCTTCCGCTATCTATTTTGCAACAGCACCGTCGCTGCATCCGTGGCTTAGCACCAGCCAAGATGATTGGGATTGGTTTAAAGTCGAGCTGAAATGAAAAATGCATTTTCAACCCTTTTAGGGGTTGTATGCCAAAAAAAATGACAATATTTCTTTGCATTTTCTATCAAAAACAATAAAAAAACATTATTTCTTTCTTCCTGTAAAACAAGCGATGACGCGTGCCTACGTCAGCGAGTACTAACCGATTTCAACCAATAATATCACGGCATCCACCCGTCAATCAATCTGCAACCGTTAGCAGCACAGAGCTAACGTTAGCTAGCTAGCAAAGGCAGTGACAGCCATAGAGATATATAAACGAGTGACAACGGTTGTGATGGCGTTGATAAACACACACAGAGACACACACAGACTCCTGAGGTGAAAACAACAGCAGCCACATGCTATTGAGTTCATTCAACGGACATGTTGCTGATTTTCACCCGGCTCTGTGTCACTGCAGCACGGGCAGCAGCGGCACCTCCG
>JAOVVB010260163.1:0-19223 GCA_028570985.1 Heterobranchus longifilis
ATTTCACAAACAAAGAGATGCTGCTATCTGCTGAATAACTGTTCAATAAATGTTACTTTACCTTCAGACATTTTAAATTGTTGGAGGATATTTTATCAGATGCCATCGGCCGCTCTGCTCTCTAAATATCGGTATCGGCCGTTGAACAAAAACACATATCGGTCGACCGCTAATTGTTTTGCCAGATTTTTAACTTTGTTGTGTCCAAACAAAACCTGAATCACATTATTTATGTGTCATTGAAGAATGTAAACTCCCAAATTCCCAGAAATAATACTGACGTGACCCTGGTGTCCCGGGGATATGCTAATGCTAATGCTAGTTAGCTGTAGATGTCATCCAGACAGAGCTAGCTCCTGTTAGCGCGGACAGGCGGCGCTGCCGGACCTCCAGTCAGCCTGAGCTCAGCAGCGAGGGGAAAAGCAGAAGCTACGACTGGATCCAGAAGTTAGTGGAGGTTAGGGGAGTTTGCTGAAGGAGTTAGTCGCTCAGAAGCAGAAGAAGAGGAGAGAGGAGGAGCAGGAGGAGGAGCAGGAGTCTGCTGGTCTCAAAGCAGGAGAAGCTACAGTGGAGCGTAGAGGCTGGGAGGAAACCCGGGAGACGACAGCTACACAACAGCTGACAGCAGTGACACAGAAGCAGAATTATACACCGTACACTTTGAAAAAAGGTGTTTCGTTTTCAACACATCTGTGAGCGTCGTCTGGGACGGAGCACATACGTGCATCGAGCGTGTGCTCTGCGTGTTGAAAAGGCTCCACCCGTTTGAAGAGTGTTAGACGTGTATTGTTGTGAGACAACAACATCAGAGCAGGCAGCCGCTCACACGAAGCCATAGCCATGCATTTTGTTGATTTCTTTTTTTTTTTTTTTTTTTACACTGTAAAATATTCGTTTCATCTTAAATCATCTTTGCAAAAAGATCCACAGTTGTTAAAATAATACGCAGATCTTTGTGTTAAGATGACTTTCAGAAACCTGACGAGGTCCATTTCAGAAGTTTTTCTCTAAGAGTGCCTGCGTAGTAAAACTGTAATACTTTACTTTCATTTACTTTCATTCTGTTTACATTCAGTTTATTCATTTGCAAAGAGTCTAAACACATTTCTATTACTTTATTTATATTGTATGTGTTTATATTTTAACCCTACGAGAGATGTAAAGATATGAAAAGTTCACATCACAATTATAGTGACCAAAATTATCACTGATATCACTGATATCAGTGATATCAGTAATATCACTGATATCAGTGTTATCACTTAAAATGTGCTGAAAATGTTCAAAAACGTCACGCTGAAATCATTTCACCAAGTTTTATATAAAAAAAAACACAAATACATTTCGCAGCACTTTTGCACTTTTTGTTTGCATAAACATTAAAATAACAAAATGTAAAAAGTTAACATATGAAAACCATATTATCAAATGTGCATTAACTTTGGTGTTTGAGAGCATTTGAGTAAATATAATGACCCCGTGCACAATTTACATAAATACAGATGAGTCTTAAGAAGACATTATAATTATATATAGATATTATAATTATCAAACACGGTTTTAATGATAACTAACAACTGAGTCAGTGAATTTTACAGACGGTTATCATTAACTGTTTCATCCCTAAACTCTACATTTTAACTATTTTATGTCTTAGATTCAGATTTTTCTTTACTTGTGTGATTATCTTTTTATAGATATTTAATGAGCAGTGTTGAAACAACGACTGCGTGTTTAATCGTTGCACACATGATGAGAATAAATAAACTTAAACTTACTAAATCGGTGGAATACTCCTTTAAGCAATAATAAAACTTAATAAGTTTAATAAAACACCACCTCTTTGTTGGGCAGGTGTACAGTATATATAGGATTATGAGAAAACGGTGATAAAAAGGCTAATTCGTGTATATTTTATAATAATGTAACAAAAGGCACTTTGTGGTCAGAGTTCTGAAATGTCGCTCGCTGGTCAGAATCAGAGAAAACTGCCACATTTACTTTTCATTTCAGAGGAGAGAGAGAAAGTTAGAGAGAGAGAAAGATCTGCCATGCTGCTTAAAGCAAGCATGCCATTATTATATATTGGTTGTTATAATTATGTTTTTATGTATTTTCTAATAGCACACGCCAGAAAATAGACAAGTGTTGTAACATACTAAACTTGTAACATACACATAAACATAACTATTGTTAAACCAAATCATGAACCAGCACAGAACCATCTGAACAATGTGCTTCAGTTATCAGGCGTTTTGGGACCAGAGGAGCTTTTCTCCGAGCGTGCGTTGATTGTTCAGACACGTTTTTAAAAACGTGTTCGCTGCGTAAACAACAGACGACACAAAACACAAACTGCAGCTCTTAACCAAAAACACGGAATAAAACACGGACAAACGGACTCACAGTGGAGTCCACGCTTTACTCAACATTCATGCGACAGCTTGAGTTACTAGTTACTTTTAGAGCTGATGATTAGTCGACTAATCGATTAGTCAATCGACAGAAAAACTATTTTCATAATGATTTAAAATAATTTTTCATGCAAACATGTCAGAGAATGCTGTTTTCAGCCTCTCAAATATGGAGACTTCCTGCTTTTCTCTGTTTTGTATCATATTAAACTGAATATCTTTGTGTTTTTCTGTTTTGTAACATATTAAACTGAATATCTTTGAGTTTTTCTCTGTTTTGTATCATATTAAACTGAATATCTTTGTGTTTTTCTCTGTTTTATATCATATTAAACTGAATATCTTTGAGTTTTTTTCTGTTTTCTATCATATTAAACTGACATTTAAAGACAACACCTTGGACTTTGAGAAACTGAGAATGGACATTTTTCACTTTCTGACAATAATATTTGACATTTTATAGACCAAACGATGAATCGATGAATCAAGAAAATAACCTGCAGATTAATCGATCATGAAAATAATTGTTAGTTGCAGCCCTAGTTACTTTACTAATTAAGAATTTTGCATACAAAACATATGAAGAAAAGTACAGCTGACAGACAGATAATTAATTGGCAAAACACTAAAATGCTAAAACATTTCATGGTTTCATGGTATTTTTAGTCATTTTGAGTTTTTCTGCATTCAGTACTTTTACTTTTAATACTTAAAGTACATTTTCCAGGTTGTACTTGCATACTTTTACTGCAGGACTGCAGGACTTCTACTTGTAACAGAGTATTTTTACAGTGTGGTATTAGTACTTTTTCTTGAGTAAAGGATCCGAATGCAAACAGAAAAAAAAAACCCTTGAAAGCATGAAGTTCTCGGAGGATATTCCTGATTCCTCTCAGAACTGTTTGGTCCAAAAACGCCTGATATCTGATCAACGGGATTATCGATACATATTTATCAGATGGGACGGAGTTCATTAGCGGCTCACATTTGCTTCATGATCATGCTGTTACAAAAACAGTCACACATACTAAAAAGTCTCATGCACCCAAAATGGTACAGATTTTATAGAAAAAATATATTAATAATCACCCAAAAATCTATCACTTGCCATTAACGTTCCAATGACTGAGTGCTACAAGTTAATTGCACTGCCCAGTGTTGGAAAACTAACAAGCTGTCTGGGGTGACTGCCGACTCGAATGCTATTTCTACCCGACGGTCCATGAAGTCAATGAACCGCAGCAGCATTACGTCCTTTTGGTTCGTTCTAATCGACTTCCATTGTTTGATCGGCCTGATTGGTTCTAGTTTACACAGTCAGGTCGGACTATCCGGCTGAGAGAGGAGGTGAAGAAGGGTGAAGGGATAGACTGAGAGATAGACTGAGAGTTCAGCTATAGGGTGGGCTACACTTTACCATCGGACTGATCCGGGAATACTGCGTTATCATCGGCAAAGCAGCGTGTGCCTGAAATGTTACCGTAGTCAAATATGGGCCCTTCCAGCAAAGTCACAATATCCAAACGATTGATCTTAGTCAGCACCGCAGTTAAAGCATCCGCTACGGAGAGAGAGAGACAGGAAATGCATTTACAATCACGTAACACCACAAAAGCTTGATACTGTCTGTTGCATTGATTCATTGTTTT
Organism: Heterobranchus longifilis; assembly: GCA_028570985.1. Taxonomy (NCBI): domain Eukaryota; kingdom Metazoa; phylum Chordata; class Actinopteri; order Siluriformes; family Clariidae; genus Heterobranchus; species Heterobranchus longifilis. Next base: position 4,064 of record JAOVVB010260163.1, read on the forward strand.
CATAACTGAAAAATGTTTTCTCATATACGAGAATGTGAGCTGGATAGGGATGCACCAATACCAGGACCCGGTATCTGGTCCAATACTGTGCTTATGTACTTGTACTCGTACTCGTAAAACTACTCCGATACTACCACCGGATACCACTGACCTCTGGTCAGCTGAGCAGGTCGATGAGCAGTGCAGAGATAGTTTCAGATAAAAGTAGAGCAGACTGCAAACACGGTTAAAAAGCTTAAAGCTAAACTGTCGACTGAAGTGCGGCTGTATTTCAGTCTGCATTAAAATACACAGCCGAGGTTAGCTTATCGCTAACAGTTAGCCTGTAGCTAACGTTTCCAAACTCCACGGCCACTGCTGGAGAAACAACAGAACTGTAAAATCCTCGTGCTTCCCCGAAGTCACCGTGTTGCTGTGGTAACGTGTTTTTTGTAAACAAACAACGGACGGTAAAGCAGCGTGTCGCGGTGCATTCAGGTGGACTCGGAAATCTGAGGAACCTCCTGCCATCCCAGCAGTTTGTTCTCAATTGACTGTTGAAATAAGTTATTACATTTTAAATAAATTTAAATGTGACCATTATGGCCTTAGTACATAATATGGCAGTTACATCACGCTTGACCCCATGTAGCCGATCTTTTTAAAGAATTCTTTAAGGGGCCACCTGTGCTGAAAAAACAACCATAGTACTCGTATCGGTACTCGGTATCGGCAAGTACCCAAATGTAAGTACTTGTACTTGTACTCGGTCTGGAAAAAAAGTGGTATCGGTGCATCCCTAGATCTGGATATGAACTACAATTTCCATATCCATTTCTCTCCATCACAAATATGTAACAGTACACACACACACACACACACACACTGCTTACTTGTGGCATTTTTACCGTCCCTGTGCACCCATTTCTTTAGGAGCATGAAGCTCTGTGCTGTCAGGGAGTTGGGGTTCTCCACTCTGATAAAGTTGATCTCTTCCACAGAGAAATCCAGCTCCCTGGCCAGCTCTGCAACGGAAACACGAAAAAACCATAAAGATGCAGTCATTTGTTGCTCAGCAGGTCGGTCCTTGACACTAAGGACTCTGTGTTTTTGCGGAAAGAAAAGGAATCGTTAATACGTCACATTTCCAGCAGGAGCAAGATGGGAAATAATCTAAAAAGGAATCTAGTTGTAGTCTTACAAATAGTGACCCTGCAAGATCCTCAGTCTTTGCATTGCATGCTGTCCTCGACTAAAGAAATCCTTAGTCGACTAACAATCTAACATTCAGCATGAAAAACGATTAATCGACTGAAGAACTTTGCAAAATCTTATAGTCTGTGACTAAAAACTCACATTGTCTTTAGATGTGAGACGGGGTTTTTAAAGTATTCTGGTGTATGGCAGGCATTAGTTAGTGGCTGACTGAAGCACAAACAACATCACAACATTACAAAAGGGAGTGGCAGTACAAACATGCCTCCAGAAATGCAGAACATTTAGAAAACAGTCAGTATGACACATCATATGGAGTAAATAAATAAAGGGTTTACACAGTTTAATGTGCGTAGAAATGTAGAAAAACAGCAACGAGAAAGACATATATGGAGAGCGAGGCCTTTTAAATTAGATTTCAGGTTTGCATAAATTATAATTCTCCGTCTAACTGCTCTGTTCTCATGTTACAAGCTACACGTGATTGTTTATGAAACAAGAGGGGGTGGACATATAGTTACGTGATGAAAAAATCCCCATGATTTGTGTCTTTCCTCAGTGCTCAGCTGCTGAACGAGTATAACTGTCGAACACTGTGCCAAACAGTCTAAAGCTAACGAAGGAGTGAAATGCCGCTTGTACAGACAAGCATACTGGCTATAAATTTTAAAAACGTGAGAACATAATGTTCAGCAGATCGTTCTCTGCAGCTCTGCAACAGGAACACACATTAAATATGGATTAGATTCCTTTTCTCTGCTGCCGAGCACTCAGTCAGTCACTGCACCGGACTGACAGGCACACAACTATTCACACACTTCACATGGACACCAGTGCATACACACAATTACTGCGCGTGCACACACACACACACACACACACACACACACACACACACACACACACACACGCACGCGGTGACGCCCACTCACTCACACACATGCAGGCAGGCAGGCGTGGGACAGTGCTGCAGTGCAGGTGGTCAGGCTTGGACTAAACTGCAGAGGCCACACCCTTAGCGCTGCTCAGATACAATATACACAATAAAATCATCGTACTGTTGCTCTTACACACTCAAACACAAATACACATGACATGGAAGAATATAAACACGTCGCTATACAAGCTTTTTGCACATAAAATAAATAACAACATGTATTAATGTGTATATTATTCAGCCCCCTAACTCCTAATATGTCTCATCGTGAGGTGTTTAAATTCTCAAATTGAAAAATCTGAGAATTCTCTTATTTTCATGTTGCATGACGTGTGTAGTGACGGTGATTTATGTGACTATAAATGCCACTGCAGTACTGCTCAGTTAACATATTTATACTACATGTCCACCAGATGGCAACAAACACTGTAAAACTCTCCAGCTCATTCATACATACACGGGTGTTTTTAAAATACTGAATCCTCTCTGGTGCAAGACGGGTATCATATCTAATGTTTATCAGTGAATATATTAAATATTATAAGTGCACGAGTCTCTGGACGGAACTGATGTGTCGTATTAAGTACCATAATAAAGACCAGGGAGGGACATTTTAAATAATTTCCATATTCAAGGACTGAGATTATATACTAATTAAAAAATACTAATGGATATTATATTCAGGCAGCTGAATACACTGGAGCTTTAAATACAGTGTGAAGAAGAAGTGCGGTGTGTGCACACTCACCAGTCCAGCTGAGTCCCAGGTGGTCGGCTACTATTGCCATGCGGAGGTCTGTTCTCTCACAGGGACTCTGAGGGCCTGCGTTCAGGGAAGGGCAGGACACAAACTATCAACGTGTGATATGATGACAACAATCCCCAAATTAATTAAATGTGGTTCTCGGTAAGAGAGACACAAAATGGCTCCTATAATAAAAAATGGCTGCAGAGGGGATCGATGATAAAAGAAACAGATTGGGATTGTGAACTGAAAGTTTGTCTGTTTCAGACTGTAGACATTAATGTGGTTTAACCATACTAAATATCTAGTTAATAACCTACTTAATTCAACTTTTTGTCTCTTTTGTTTTGCCATTTTCTGATGTGATATTCATATTAAACCCTGTAGTATTGCTGACTGAACAAACATAAAGACTAACTTTAGCTCACTGTCCCAGGTCTCACCTCTGGAAAAAAACAAAAACAAAAACAGTTTTTTCTGGCCAGACTCTCCTCAGTTATTCAGTTTGGATAATAGCTGCTTGCTAAAAGAAATAGTTTGTCATTTTGGGAAATGTGATACACTTTCTTGTTGAGAATTAGACGAGGACATCGATACCATTCTCGTGTGTCTGCGTAATAAGTTAGCCAGTTAGCTTAGCTTAGCTTAGCTTAGCTTAGCATAAAGACTGGAAATGGGGGAAACTGCTAGCCTGGCTCTGTCCAAAAGTAAAACAAATCTGCCTACCAGCATCTCTAAAGCTCAATAATTAAAACATTATATTTAATTTGTTTAATCCATACAAAAACCAAAGTGTAAAAACAAAAAGTTGTGGTTTCAACCTCAACTTAATTTGTCCCCAAAAGGCAATTGTTTTGCAACATCGGTGCAACATAAAAGTTGCGATTTTACCTGGGGTTATGTGTCAGATAATGAGAGTATTTCCCAAAATGTTGAACTATTCCTTTAAGTTTTACAATGGACTGTCTATAGAGCTATATTCTACTTCTTTTCTCTTAATTATTAAGCCTCATGAAATCCAGATATGCCCTCTGGATGTGAGGTAGAGAGTACTGTAATAGCATACGATCTTTACTGGACTAGCTTTCATACTCTGCCTAACGAGGACAACTAAGTAAACATAGTAAGTAAACAAGAAACTACTTTTAGACTATCACTATTAATAGAGATAACTGATAATACGGAAATACAAAAGCATGAGGATCTGTGAGGCCAGAAAAGGCAGAAAAAAAATCACATTTTCACACTAAAATGTTTGACGTCCAGTAGTATTAGTATTAGTATTAGTAGTAAATGTTCAAAGCGTTAAAGAGTTTTGTATCACATCACTAACAACAAACGATCTACCATCAGGCAACATTCCCCCCCACTGATAAAAACAATGCATGGCTTCAACTTGAAATCAGAATCCAGCTGCAAGTTTTCCACCGACTGACGCACCGCCGTGCAGCTGACGTTTATCTGATTGTCAAGTTTAGCCGATGAATTGTTTTCGCAGTGTTTTCAGAAAGCAAAAGTACCACCAAATGATTTCTACAAACCAGGCAAGCACACCAAAACAAACACAAGGTCATATTTCCCCAAACAATCTTTCACATCTATAGATCTCAGTCATGTCGAGGGTGGAAGTGAGAGGTGTGGTGTCAGGTGGTGAGGTGCAAGGCTAACTTCATCTGTCGAGTGAAATGAAAGTGAGAATGTGTGCGGTAAGACCCCCACAGTAATAGATAGGGAATGCATACTCACTCTTAACTTAGCCCCTCAATTGTGCTTACTTGCAAACAAATACTGACAGCTAAAAAGTGTTTGCTGATATCGAAATTGTAGTTCCTGTGCACCAAAGACATCACTAGTCTGTTGTAAAGCTCCCACTAGAGGTAATTAATCCACTGCCATAGCACATATACAGACACCCCTTTCCCTAACAGACTTTAAACACCACACTGCATGAAATACGGCTATTGATGCTTAATCTAGGGTCTGTTTGAGTATTGCTGATTCTGTCATCAATTCTCCGTGTCTTAGCCTTTACCTCTTTGTCTAAATCAGACAGCACAGGACACAAATAACAAGAATGACAGGAAGAAGAAGAAGTGACAGCTACACTTACAACGTCACATCACAAAGCACCCACAACAGCTACATGCATCTCAGAGAGAAAGATAAGAGTATAACAAGTGTTTAGAAAGAGTTTACAAACTAGTCTGGTTCTCCGTGACAGGAGCCGTGATTGGTTGATCAACCTGACTCCCTTCCTCCTTCTGCTCTTGCTCCTTCCCTCCAAGTGTCCGCCTACTCTTCCTCCTCCTCCTCCTCTCACTGCTGGCCTGCTCACCCTCAGCTCTCACATCTCTAGCAGATGGTGTTGATGTGGTGGTGCTGGTGGAGGTGGAGGTAGAGGTGCGTGAAGAAGCTCTAGATGGTTCTGACAAGGAAGTGTTCCTGGTAGTGCTGAGGCTGTAGCTCTCTCCGTCCTCAGTGGGCAGTGTTTTCCCCTCTAACTTTCTTTCAGCCTCCTTGGGAATGGTTTGGTCCAAACGTTTGGCTGCCTGGCTATTGACAGACTTTGTTTTAACGTTTTTGGAGACCACTGCACTGTTTTTTCTCCCCGTCTCATTTGTGCTACTTCTACCTGTGGGTTTCACTACACTGTATCTGTGCTCAGCACTGGATCTGCCATTTGTTTGTTGTTTATTAGCCCTGGCAGTTTTAATGCTTCTATCACTAACCGCAGATTTAGTTCGAACCTGCTTCTGCTCCCGGGAACAAGAGGAGTATTTCATGGCTTTCATTACTGGGATTCTAGATTTAGGAAACACATTTGCAAAAGGGTCTAATCTTCCCCTGACATTATGCATGGCATGTTTCCTTACTAGGAATTTATCAATATTGTGTTTCATTATTGGTTGACTTTGACTGCATAGTTTGCGGCTGGGTGCCCTCACTGGTAACCTGGACTTGCATATCTTGTCTTTGACCTCTTTGGCGCCTGTGTTTGTTATTGCTACATTAGTATACGCCCTGCCTTCCCTGCTGTTCCCCTCGAGCTGGCTGAAGGATGCTTCTATCCTGCTGACCTCCTGCAGAGCAAGTCCAGGAGAGGACAGCAAGTTGAACACAATACTGCCAGCCTGAATGACGTCTGAACGGACATCATGGGAGTCAGGGATGTTGCTACTGGCATTGCTGCTCCATGTTTGGGGCTTGGTAATATGTTGCGATTGTGCGGAAGTATCATCTGTGCTTTGGTAATAAGTGTGATTTTCTGAGGTCCAATCTGAATGGTTGGATGTACCTGAAGGAATTCTGTGATTTGAATAATAATCTGTGGTTCCTGATGGTCTATTATTCAAATAGCTATCTGTCATGCCTGATGTATCAAAATTAGAATAATCTGTGTAGTTTGAGGTTACAGAATAAGAACTATCTACAGTTGTTCCTGAGGTTATGTCATTAGAGTGATCAAAGATACCTGATATTCTACATTTAGAACTGCTATTTGAAGCATCAGAGGTTTTATCAGATGACAACTTGAATCCTGTTCTAAAAGTGGAGAATTTAGGCTCAGTGTTGGAAGTTGAGTCTCTGCATGTGGTGTAACTGCCAGTCGCATTTGATATCTCGAGCTGGACAGTAGTAGTCTGAATGGAGACTTGAGGGACTGTTAAGGTACCTATGGGATCCTGAATATTAAACTGATGCCCGTGTTGTGAGGAGGCATCTACCTCTGAGTCCCTGACCCTGTACCTGCCCGCCGAGTAGTAATGCTCACCAATCTGAAAAAACTGGAGCCTCTCCTCCACCATGTCCCTCTTGCTCATGTCAATCGCACCACTGCGTGTCATCTCAAACATCTTCCCTTCATGGAAGGGGAATGGGTTTGGCTCGCTCGTCGGCGTGCTATCGTCCGTTGGTGTTCGGGCTGGGGTAGTGTCTGGTGTTGTGGCCTGAGACTGGTCGTCCACTGCCAGTCCAAAAGGCTTAGGCTCACCATTGCTTCCCCTTGTCCCTCCCATGTCAACGACTTCTTCTTCTCCACCTTTACTGGGCCAGGGGTCAAAGTCCAGCCCCTTAGTGGCAACAGTCTTAAAAGGAGAATTAAACTCCTCTTCTAACTTATAACTAAAGTAGGTGTCTGAAAATCCCTCTTTACCTGACTGGTTTTGTTCCTGAATTTTAACCCCATCTTTACTAACACCATCAGGTATTTCACCATTTGAGGGGATATCTTTTTTGAAAGTGTCCTTTTGACATTCTTCTGGGGTTTTCTCCTCTTCGATAACTTCCAGTTTGGTCGGAGGAAAAGAGCGGTCAGTGGACCTAAATGTGTCTGTCGCCCAGACGTCTCTCCGGCTGTCTGGAAGACCAAACAGCCGTAAATCTGCCTGCTCACACAGGCCATCGTCCTCATCCTGAAGTTCATATCCATCTAGGGAGTCTATCTCTGTCGCATCTGTGTCATGAGAAAATTCAGCCGTTGTGGCTATTGAACAGTCTGTTATTGACTGGTCATTTCCATTTTGTTCATATTCATAGTCCTCTCCTTTGCCATTAGAACCTTTAGAACCATTGGAACCATTGGAACCATTGGAACCATTGGTCCCACCATTGGTCCCACCATTGGTCCCACCATTGGGTTCTTTGTTGTTTCCATTTTTGTCATGTTTTTTGGATTTAGATGCCTTTTCCTTCTCCTCCTTCTTCTCCTCCTCCTCCTCCTCAGGAACTCTGAAACTGAATTTCTTACAAGGAATTGGTTGAAACATTGACTCATCCTCATCTTCTCCTCCCTCCTCATCATTTGATTGACTATCATCTTCCCCTGGGGACACCGGGGAAGGTGGTTGTATACGTATAATTGGCTCAGTCAGCAGATGCTTGTCATGTTCTTCCTGTAAGTTCACCTCCATCATTTCTGTCTCAGTCTCTGAAGAGGCACAGGAACCTTTCCTTTCTGGGTCTGACATTTCTGAAGACGAGTCCAGAGGAGGAGGGGGAGGAAACTCAATATATGCAATACCTTTGTCTTTTGAGACTTCATGATGCTCCTGCTCTATTGTTTCATCATGCCTGCCATTGGCTGCTGTTTCTTGCTGGTTTAAATTATCAGCTAATTCCTGCTGGTTATCATTATTTTTCGTTTCTTGCTCATTAGCATTAGCAAGGTCTGCTTGGGTGCTGTGAACACTAGTTTTGCTTTCTGGTAGGACCTCTTTAAAAGAGAAAACAACTTTGCTTTGGTCATCTTCCTCAGATTCTTCAGATACCTCCATGATGGGGCTGGGTTTCCCTGGCATGAATCCCATAAAGCCATCAGGGGTCCTGGACATGAGGTCATAACTGACCTCCTCGGAACTGGGAGTCTCTGGTGTAAGGGGGCTTTTCCCTGAGCTATCTATGAAAGAGACCTGTTCTAGTGTGTCATCATCAGGGCTTATGGGGCTGAGTGCTGAGCTTGATTTCTGTTTGACGGTGTACAGTGCCCCTTTGGCCTCCCTCTCTGCCTGCCTTCCCACCTGGACACTGACATAAACAGGTAATGTCTTGATGCCCTTGAAGTTCTCTTTGGTTGTTATAGGAGCTGGAGGGGTTATGACTTTCTCCAGTATGTCTCTAGGGCTAGGAAGGTTATTGGAGTTGGAATCTTTGGGTGCATTATCTAGAATTTCAAAAGTCAGATCTGTTTTAGTTGGGGTTGTCTCAAGACTCGTCTGTATTTTGCTCTTTGATAATGTAGGTATCTGTGAGGGTTTAGTTATTGTCTGTTTCTTTGTGAGGTCATTATCTAAAGTAGAAGACATTCTAACTGGAATTTGGGATTCTGTCTTTTTTCTAAGGTTTTTGTTTAGCGGTTCTTCTGTCTCTTTTCTTGACACCTCAGCTTTTACTTCTTTGGAAGCAGACTCACTTTTTGTGACTTGATGGCTCTTTTTAGCATCACTATCTTTCTCTAGTAGTCTAGTAGTATCATGAACAGGTTTCTGGACTTTCTGACCTTTATTGCTTTCATTAATTTCCTGAGTAACAGTGGAAGGGATATCTTTCCCTTTAATAGTTGCTTTTTGACTCTCAGTTTCACTAATTTGTCTTTGCAATGAGGGCTCTGGGATGTTTTTGTTTGGCAACTTGTCTCCTGTGTGTTTTGGGGTTTTAGATGTCGGTGATATCAAAGCAGGTTTAATGCTGTCTGCGTCCTTCTTAGCATCCTTTTTCGGAGTTACTTCTTCTGATGTTTCAGATACTTTTGATGTTTTTCCTCCAGCAAAACTCTGATAAACAGGAAGTTTGCTCTCCTGTAATTTCTTTATTGAAGGTTTTGGCTGCACTGGAGGAGGAATTTTGGTTGGACTAGACTGACTTTGTTTCTGAGCCTCAGACTCAAACTTCATCCTCACAGCACTGACTTTGGATGTTGATTTTACATGAGAGGGAGAAGAGGGTTCAGACTCACTGGTTTTAGTTTGTTGTTTAACTTTGTCCTCACTGGGGTGCGTGCTTTTATGGGGACTGCTTGGTAAGCTAGAACTTTTCTTTTCAGTTGTAGTGGTACTGCCAAACATTTTACCAACAGAAGGTTCCCTGAGTTTGCTTTTACTGAAGCCCTCTTCTGCTTTAGGTTTCTGTTGTGTTTTCTCAGGGGTACTGCAGGCTGAGCTAGGCCAGGACCTGGGCTCCTTTGGCTCTCGTCTAACAGGCTTTTTCTCAGGGGACTGCAACTCATCATTGAGCTTCTCTGTTTTGTCACGGAAGAATTGTGATACCTCACTGAGTTTTTCTTCAGCTTCCTTTACAGTTTGATCCACCCTATCCTCATAAAGGAGCTTATCCCTGCTCCTGTCATGTTTATCCTCTGTAAATCGCATCCAAACAGCATGTTTGGGGCTGCCCTGCTCTGTGGAGTAATGAAGCACTGTCACTTTATCAAACTGAGATGGTTCGTCCCTGTGCACATATTTACCAGATATAGGTGACCCGTCTTTTGATGACTTAGAAACAAACTCTCTTTTGGGACTTCCATGCTGCTGACTCTCAGTGCCACGGCTACCACTCTCCTCAGAAACTAGGTGGCGGTTTTTGTCAGTCACTATAGCTGAATCCTCTGTGTCAGAGTGAGACTGCGATGACACGTCAAGTTTCTCTGAAAGGAGCATTTTCTCAGCAAACCTATATGACTCGCCTCTGATTTCTGATAGTTCGTCATCACAGTATTCTATGGAGTGTTGGCTCAATAGTTTCAGGGCTTTATATGAATCATCTGCTATCAGTTGGGCAGAATTTGGGCGACTGTCTTCCTCCTGGGACACTGGGGTGTTAACACGAGATGTTTCTAGGAAGGAGGGCAGAGATTCTTCGGCAGTAAGTTCCTCCTCTTCCTGTTGGGCCTCATCATAATCAATGAGTTCCTTAATTCCATGGTCCCCTTTGTAGACATAAAGCTCAGGGTGTTTCTTGGTTTCCCTGATAATAACTTCAGTCGGCTCTGCTGTGCTGTGGCCCTTTTCGATATGAACCTCGATTATCCTTTCGACTTTAGGTTTGGATTTAATGTCTCTGTCAAGAAATCTAGGAGTCAGCTCATCACCTTTGACAGAATCCTGGCTAGCTTTATGTTCAAAAAGGCCTGCCAGTTCTTTAGATGGGTCTCTACCTGACTGGAAAGCTTTCATAATATCTCTAACTGACATACCTTCCTCTATCATCTCTGCACCATCAGTCAGTTGGGGCTTGTGATAGACCATTCTAGTAGTAGTAGTAATATGAGTTTCCTCTTTAAGACATACACTTGTGTTCATCATGGAGTCCTCTTCTGGCATTTTCATCTGTATGGCTTTCATGGAGCTTGTTGAAGCTGCATCTGGCTCTATAGAAGGAAGAGCAGATGCAGCCTCCTCCATGAGCACAGGCTCACAAGGATCATCAGGCTGCTCATAGCTCCTAATGTGGACCACTTCAGTCCTGGTCTCAGTTACGCAGGGAGGGATGGGTGAATCAGTGAATAAAGGCTTAGGTCCTGTACTCTCTGCACTCTGAGGAGCAGAGGGCGTCTTTTCACTCCTGGTCTCAAATCCGCTGTCTGACAGGGGACTCTTATCCTGCTCATGGGACAGGTCCTCGGGTGACTCCAGAATAGTGTCTGTCCCCTGATAAGATTCAGCAAGTTTGCTAAGGTCCTTCTCCGAGGGAGACCTAAGCATGCCTGAGACTGGTGGAGGCATTTTGAGTTTGTGCTCTTGTATCGACATAGATGGTTTAAGAACACGTTTCTGTTTCTCTTCCCCTTCCCCTTCCCTTTTTGCCTCCTCCTCGTACTTACATTTCAACTCTGCCATTCTGGAGAGAGAGCTAGCGCCAATGTCATTTGTTAGAAAATCTACTACTTTAGCCAACTCTAAGTCTTTGCTTGACATGGCCTGCTGCTTGAGCAGGAGCGTGTTTTCATCGAAAGGAGGGTAATAATCTGAGAGGGCATCTCTTTGTGCCTCCTCGATCTCATCTTTGGAAAATTCCTCCCATTCATCCTCTGAGGGCCTCTCTTTAACTGCAATGGCCTTACCTTCACTCTTGATATCTTTCTGTAATATCTCACTGACTTTCACTAAGTCTTCTTTCACCTTCTCCACTAGAGTAAATGGCTCCTCATCCTCTAACTTGGTCTCTTTAGGAGTGCCAGTATATGATGTTTGGACAGTTTTAGCTGCTGTCTGTGTGTCTGTCTGTAGGATGGCTGTCATTCTGATTAGATCCTCTTTCATGTCTGCTACATCTTTTAGTATCTCCTGGTTGGAAGTTCCAGTTGGGTGGATGACAGACGGTGTGATAAACGGGGGAGATTTCAGTTGGGACTTTAATTTTGTTGCAGTAACACAGGAAGACAAAGAGGAAGAAGATGAGGATGAGGCACGAGAAGAATCAGGCAGTGCCATTTTGAGAGACCCTGGCCCGGGTTTGACATGGGTTTCTGGAATGACGCTGACTAATGAAAACACGGGTACAGTCACCGTGTTAGAAGAAACTGCCGAGTTGGAGGAGGCAGCTGCAGATCTCAGAGAACCGTAAGCAGAGCTTGCTGCTGCAGATCTACGTGAGGAGGACAGTGATCTAAGAGTGCCATAGCCTGACACAGAATATGAGTCTATAGCTTCATTTATGGCTGCGCTGACACCGGAGGTTGCTGCCTGGGTGGTGGCCTGGATCCTCTCCTGAAGGCTGCTACTTCTGTCTGAGAGATGGCGAGAAGAAGGGGAGGATGGTGTGGAGGAGGAGGATGGATATTTAACTGGAGAGACTGATCCGTTCATCATGGACAGTTCTGAGGAAGCAATGGTTGTCTGCCCGGTTGAGGAGAGAGACGAGAGGGAAGACCTCCCCCCTCTGGACGAGAGTGTTGAATCTACAGAGGTTTTCAAAGAGGACAGAGTGGAGATGCTTTTAACAGAAGAAAGGTTAGAAGCACCTGCATCTGTCCCAACTGTGGACCCAAGGGCAGTTTTAAAAGGCAGATTAGAATTATACGTGTTGTAAGGTGTCTTTGGCGATGCTGGAGTGGTGACTGCAGCCGGTGACCTCTCTGGTACAGAACCATTGGGCATTGAGTGAAGTGGGGAAGTCCGTGATGTGTACGCCGAAGCAAGGCTTTTGATAGATGCTGGATCTGTGGCAGATTTACATGGGCTTCCAGAGGACACAAGGCTGGCAGACCCCTGGACAGGGTACTGTCCCAGCTGGACAACGGTTTTAATGGGTGAAGGCATAGTCCTGTATGACCTGATGGGGGATGAGGACACTAAGTTGCTAACTGATTTAACTGGGGATGACAGGGTAGGTGGCGGCGGTGCAGCTCCCAGGGTGGCTTTGATTGTTGCAGGGTGTGCAGGTGATGGGGAGGAAAGGGGCCAGGCAGTTTTCAATGGAGAAGCAGCTGGTGAGCCTGCCGGTGAATCGGTAGAGGCGAGGGAACCCCCCATTCCGACTGGCCTTGTTTGGCCAGGGACGGTAATAGGAGCAGTCGACCATGGTGGGTAAGGTCTGGTTGGAAAGACAGGTTTGTGAGGGTAACCAGCAGGCAGTGTTCTTGTTGTTGTGCTTCGTTCAACTGCTGTTTCTTCAGATGAATTTGTAGAAATAATGATAAAGAAGGAATGGGAAAAAATAATAAAAAAAGAATGTGGAATATTAAAAGGTAACAGAAAAGTATGTTGGGGGAGGAAAAGGAAGAAAAAATGTGAAAGAAGAAGAGATCAGAGGAGGAAGAGTTGGTCAGTGACGCAGTCCTGGTATCAAGGAAGGAAAAACAGCAGTTTTATGATGTGCTGATATTTGAGTATTGATTGAAGATGGAGCTATGAAAAGAAACGGTTGTGTTCCTGTGTGATTCAGGATTGGGACACAACTCAAACAACAACAGCAACAACATAATGAATAAACTGAATGAAGCACATACAGCAGCAAAGTAAAATTCCAAAAGACTGGCATAGACTAACAATTGACAACAGAAAAATGGTAAGACAAATGCACCAGGATCAACACAAAAACAACTTCTCTCTTTGGACTTCAGATGTTCTAAAACCAGCGTATGGATTCTGGCTCTAATTTCAATCCGCTTTTTAAAGTGCCTTTTATCTGTTTGGTCCAAAAATTACATAATGATAGATTCCCCAAAGACAATTTAGACACTATGATACAACAGAGCCAATGGCTGCAGAAGTTTCAATTTTCCTTTCATTATGTAACAAAGAAAATATGACAAAATGTGTTTTCCAAGACTTACGTTTTGGCCCATTTTGTCATGCAAGGTCGGTAAGAACTGGTGACAAGCAGAGTGTGAACAACTGAAAACAAACACCTGAAAGAAAGCCAAACTCAAGACCTCCTGACATGCATGTTTGTCCCATGAAAAGCTGCTACATCATCACAAAGCCAAAAAGAGCTTTAAACTCAGAGGGGACAAATGAAAAATACATGACATTTTTCTTTGACCTCCCTCCCAAATGCCTTCAACATTGTGTTGGTAGGTCAAAGAAAAATTCTGATGTTGCTGCATTTGGACTTCTAAAACTCAGCAGTGGAAATCAACCAAACAAACCCAGAAGAAGTACAACTCACAACGTGGGCAAGCACAGCACAAAAACCACTCACTGACCCATGCAAAAAATATGTACCATGTTGTAAACAGGCATGTGGACAGTGCATGTTATGTAGGATGAGAAATATGCATTTATTACATTACGTCACATCTATCTACAAATCGACCACGCATTTTACAGGTTAATTAAAATTGTTAATAAACTAACTTATCCACGAAAAATTGGCATTATTATAATAATCATCAAAGGGTTTGTTAGTGAAAATGTCAAACTCACTCAGTGCAGGCTCGGCCAGATAGCTGTAGCGCTTACGTAAGGCTAGGGATGCAAAGGTATGACGTCGCTCTGGCTTTTCAGTCTGCAACAATAGCAAACAACACAAAAACCTATTAGTTCTAGATCACCCTACAGTGTATGGTGCTGCCAAATGACCAACATTTGGACCTTATCAATGTCAAATTAAAGAAAACCCAATTATCGGCATTAGTTGGTATTAACATAAAAACAAAGCCCATATTTAACAGTTGCGTAATACAGCAGCAAATTCATCTTTAAGAGTATTCACTGCACTTCAATCTTCTATTTTTGTACTGATAGTACTACTTACAATACTATGCCAAGCTAGCCCAATTATCTTAAGTTAGTCATGATAAGGCTACAAACTCTAAGTTATAAGTACTTAAAAGTGCAAATAATCAGATTTAAGGTAATGTTACTAAAGGTTAAATCTTAACTTAAGGACAATATAAGCACAACTAAACTCCAAAGCCACTTATATCACATACTGTAGAGCGGAAGGGATAAGGATAAAACATTTTTTCGTTTTTCATATCTCCAATATATCATGCAAAACCGAGCAGCTACAGGTTTCTTTGCACAAGGAAAAGCTTGTACTGTCCTTGTAGAAGCGGAAAGAATAATGCTATGATGAAGCAGGGCCGCTATAGATCTAGCGCAGAGGACAGCAAATGGTGGGGAGGGTGCGGTTTACCTCGTCCTCGGCATCTGACTCCATTTCCTGGTTCCCAAGATGCATTGCAGAAACAGGGGGAGTAACATAATGGAAAGCAGGGGGGAAAAGAAACATCAGGGTGTGAAAAAGGAGTGATTGACAGAAGCTCCAACTCAGAAGAGAAGCCACTTTAGCAAACAAACAAAAAAACACACACAGACACACACCAAAAAAAAAAAAAAAAGCGC